>PYUH01000044.1:5818542-5846548 GCA_016808085.1 Suaeda aralocaspica | reverse complement strand
CCCCCCCCCCCCCCCCCCCAAAAAAAAAAAAACACACACACACACACACCAAAAAACAAACAAAAAAATGCCCAAAGCTGGAGAAGTGATGGCAGAATTCATAATTGTGGCATCCAGCTTAAAGTCTAAGTTTGACACCTGAAGATTCGCATTTCCTACCAGACCAACCTTTATAAATTTTAAGGATACTATCATACTATTGGGATTAATTTCCTCATCTTCTTGGTCCACGAGGATTGAGATCAAACCATTAATCTTTCTGTCAAGCAAAGGCACATTTCTAACACCTTATGACTAAGCAACAAGCAAAAAGAAACATGAAAAATACACCAATGGAAAAAAAGATAAGATTCTAGAAGAGCTACACCTTAACTCTCCAAGTAAGCAATGCAATTGTGTACATTAGTGCTAATCTGTTGACAAAGAGATCAAAAAATAACTTCATCATCCCACTTCACTTCACTAAAAACCCCAAAAAGGGACTGTGCTGTTTAGCATTCAAAATGTGTCATTCCATTTCACAGAACTCATTACTGGCACTTAAAATCCTAGTACTCTAATTTACTTATTTTTTAATAAGGCAGAGCCCCCACACAGATACACGGATGAACACAATGGAATCACTATTAATAAAATCTATCCCGCCCGAACAAACAATTGAGGATAAAATTACGTGCCAGTATTACTACCAAACTTCTGTTACATATTTGCCTAGTCCATAGGCTAAATTCATATTTCGCATTCTCTACTAGTTTTTATACTATTTCCTAATTGCCTCTAATTCTTTACTAATTGAGGAGCTAGTGCAATTTCTCTGCATAAATAGCATTCTGCCTCCCAATTTCCATCTACTCATCCTTGATTTCCTCGTAATCTCAAGTCCAATGAAAAAAGGGGACGAGGCAAGGGTAGATATAGAAAAATTTCTAATATATAGGAAACTAAAAAGAAAGAAGAACTCACCAAAGAAGATCCTTCTCCTACCCTTCTTTGGAAAAAAAGGAGAATCCTGAAAAAATCGATGAGATGAAGTATTCTAACAATCACTGGCATCATACACTTTTAGGTCAAATCATGATTTCATCCCTCATTTCACTGTTCCTAAAAAAAGGGAAACTATCCTCTCTGAGAACACAATCTCTACACATTTTACTTATTTATATGGACCTGAAACATCAAAAAATTTCAGCTGCTACATTATCTGGGAAATAACGCAGCGCCCCTCTTGCAGAACATTTTACAGGGGCCTCTCAAATCCAGCGGTCCAGCCTAAGGTTGACCTGCGTATGTGTAATCTTTATTGAGCTTGATGGTGCTAGTTCACCATCCCCTGCAGCAACTCCATACCTGACCTTAGAGTAGACTGCAGAAAAGTAGACTCATAATTCTTACTAACCTAAAAGGATATTAGAGGGGGCAATATCCATAAGTCATATAATATTGGACACTTTGACGACAATGATGTGCAACTCAGACCCCTAGTTGAAAAGGCATTCAGATAGTGGTCAACTACATGGTGTTCAAGTATTCAAGACTACCAGTACAAAATTCAAAGTTTATTTAGCAAAACGGCATCTTGATTTCATAAAAAAGCGTCTCAAATATTTTTGTTACTATAGTTCCTATAGTTTGTGAATCGTGATTATTGCTTTGATGAAAAAAATGGAAAGTATCAACAATAATTACTTCAGGTAAGATACATAAAATGCTTCAGAAAATAGTTCAGAGGGAACAGTCAATGAAACAACCCAAAATGCACCAAAGACAATCACTAAGGAAAAAAATTTAAAATTCTTCATGTAAAATATACACAATGTTGCTTGGATCACATACCAGTGGATCTCCAAGCTCTATGGCACATTGTTTAAAAATTTGTATAATTTTAGTGCAAAACTAAGACACTAATTTATTTTTAAAATACCCAAAGTAGAAAAGTTTGGTGGAGTTGACACACTTGTTCATTGGCTTCGACTCAAAATGGAATAATCAAACAATTACACTACTTATTTATAAAATATAGCATTGGCAATTGCATCCTCGCATTAAGAGTCTAATAATACTTTCTTGTAATAGCAAGGACAGGTTGTGTAGTTGAGAGGTCATCTTAACGTTGATCACTTGTAGTGTACTAGTGTGTTTGGTAACTAAACATTAATGAGGAAAAATAAACAAAAGCATGGAAATGTATAAAATCCTCAGTTTAGTTTAGTTTTGTTTGTTTGATGAGAGTATAAATGATGGAAGAGTAAAAGTGAATATATATGGGAAAATCCTTATAGTTATAATTGTATATTTTTGTTTTCCACAGATTTCCTTCAAAATTGATGGAAAAATCGTGGAAAACTAAGGAAATCTAAATTAAACCTCTTAATTTTAATAATTTTCTTCAATAAATCAACCAAACAATGAAAACTAGGTAAACAAACTTGGTTTTCAATAGTTTTACTCATTAATCCATCAAACAAGTGAAAACTATTAATTTCCAAAATTTTGCTTTTCTACACATTTTCATAGGTGTACTCTTCCATATATTTTCACATTAATCAAGTTCCCAAACACAATGTTGGTGTGGGCAGGAGTGCAAAAACTTTTACAAAGGTATTAACTATTAAGGTTACATCAATAATGATGTTAATACATACCTCCGGTTCAAAATAAATGTGAGTAGTAATATAGTTCCTTCAATGCAAAAAAGAGTTTGGTGAAGCATATCAAAAGAAATCATTTTCAGCATAGTAAATTATATTCATCTTTGAGTCTTTGACTAGACTTGTTAGCAAACAGAACAACATTGACATTGACAGATTTGCTTGAATTTTGTAGGACTTAACATAGATTAAGTTAGTGTGCCACAATCAATTCCCTTTCTTTCGTATTAGCATGACTAGATCTTAAAAATCAAGATGCAAACTCATTACACTAAATTAACAAAATAGTGCTATGAGTTAACTTAAGTTGAGCACAAATTAATGTGATAAAACTCAAAGGGGCTCTTAAATTCATGTAAATTTCCAATTACCAAAATATCTCATAGACTAGATACAGAGCAGCTTCAATCTATACGAGAACTGTCTCAGTCCTAAAACTTTGCTAGTCTTGCCACCGATCTGACAAGGGAATGATTTCATAGTGTGCCAAAACAAAAGCCTTGTTGCCATGGGCATTGAAAGGCAAGTTTTTGAGTGTATCCACCAACAAGCCTTTAATTGAACTACAACCATATGGTAAAAAGTCTATGACTGAATCTTTCAGTATGTCCTTTGGAAAGTCATCTTGAGCCAAGAAAAATGTCATTTCATGGATTACAATAGCGTCCTTGAGTATGGTCTTTAAGTAGGAATCATTATGTCCATAAAAAGGCTTGTTACAAAATGCTTTATCAAAAAAATTAAGCCAGTTGGAATAGCCAAGTGTGAGTAAGCACCCAAAAAACAGGTGCCCAAGAGATTATCTTAATAATCTGGAAAGTGTTTGAGGTAGTGCCTTCTAATACAGTTAATTTAAGGGAAGATATCTATTTTTGTGAGAAAAATAACTTAGAAACACTTTTTCTGCAATTACTCAATACTCACTCACTAAAGTCAACTTCTAAAACGTTTTCCCTAATTCCCATTCCTTTTTCTTTTTTAAAGAAATTATTTTTGGCCATTTTCTTCATCTCTTCCCATTTTATCTCCTCTATTTCAGTCAACCCTTCCTCATCAATTTGACCTCTAAGCCAATAACATCAAAGTGGAATCAATCATAACAGCACACAGCTATTCAATGTAATCAATTGGCATGCATTGGTGAGGCAAGGGATGGGCCGGCTAGCAAAAAAATAAAAAATAAAAAGCGGTGGAGAAAATATGTGGACTTCATGGTTCAAAAGAAATTGAAAGTAATCTAATAATAACTAATGAGAATCAAAACAGAAGAGTGAATGCAGTAAACATTCCAAGAATGATATATTCTGATGTTGGATATGCAGGAAACTGTAAAAGGATAGAATAAGAAATAAAGTAGGAATGACAGTCGGCAGGCACTGAAAACAAGATAAGGGAATTGGAAGACCAAAGGGGACATAGAAGGGCCTGAAAGGATAAGTAAGGTCCAGAATTAGAGGAGTGGTACTCTAGATGAGAGGGGGGTTGAGAAAGAGGATTTTGGTGGACAATGCAATGGATTTATCGAGTGGTTCATACAACTGACTTACTGACCATTGGGAATTATGCTATAGATGGTGGTGTTATTATTTTCTAAAGTGGGATGTTTTCGGAAATATCTGACCCATTGTTTGGATAAAGGAAATGGAAGGAAAGGAAGGGGGAAGGAAACGAAGAGAAGGGAAAAGAAGGGTAACGATTTCATTTGTTTCTATAATGGTGTTTGGGAAGGACGGGGAGGGAGGGATACATTTTCCCTCATCCTATAAGAAAGAGACCCCTCCGTATTTGGAGAATTTTGGAAGGAAAGGGAAGGGAAAAGAATGCGGACAATATCCTGTTTTTGTATAACATTGTTGGGAATGGAAAGGGAGGGACACATTTTCCCTCTTCCTTTAAGAAACACCATCCCTCCCAATTTAGAAAGATTACGAAGGAAAAGGAACTCCGCCTCCCCCTCCCTTGCTTCACCCTGTCTTTCTTGTTCCTTTCCCTTCCCTTCTTACCTTGATCCAAATAATGTGTAAATGAATGTTCTGAGGTGGATACTGACAAACTCCGTATGCATATTGTGAAGCTATAGGAGGACATTCATAAGCTCAAGAGCACGTCAAACTGTAATTTAAGACCTCAAAGCACGGATTGTGGGATAATCACTTGATCCCAATAATTACTAATAATGGGCTCGATAGAAGTTAATGCTAAGGTGAGGCCAAGGTGCCTATGAAATAGGCATTGCCCTTCGCTAGGGCAAGTCATGAACCATACAATTCATAAACGCGTTGGAATCAGCTGGGTCACAGTTCAATTCGTGATCACACTGTTATTTGGCAACCCAATTAGAGCTTAATGTTATAGTTCGATTACTTAACAAGCGAAAGCCAAACTAAATTGTGTTCGGTTCGATCACTCGTTAATTTAAGATAAAGAATTAACATCCTTCAATATTCCTAGGAGGAAGTCATCCCCTATGAGGAAATTGTCTTTTATATATCCTAAGTTTGAGACTCTTATCTAATTTCAAATGGAAAGCTATTTTAAATAAAATTGTTTTAAGTGGAATAAATTTTAAGAGTTCAATCATGACAACATTGGCATTTTATCATGTATATTTTGGATCAAGGACGACGAACAAAAAGCTTGAGTTTCAACTCAAACTCGAAAAATTCTTATCAAACCAAACTTGAGCCTGGATTAATAGTTCGGGGTGAGTTCAAAACCAGACTCAATAAACTCTTATCAAACTAAGCCTAAACCATATTAGTGTTAGGCTTGGTTGAGCACTTGAGCTCGTGACCAGCCCTACCCCTCATATGCGCTCATAACACTGAAGGCTGCAAATTGCCTATTAATGAGATGTTTCATGCTTCTTATGTGATAACCATTGGTGGTCAAAAGAGGGGGAGGCTTTTTTAGTGCAAATAGAATTAGTTGATATATAACTTAGTTATTTTTGGTTAGCTGATTTCAGATGTTCATATGAGATTGTATGAGGTGGCCCTCGTGACATATAATCAATATACTTAGGACACTTCTTAAATTAGAATATCATTGTTTTTGTCACTTCTCCATTTGGGTATCTCTTTAGAGAGTTAAGAGTTGAGACTTGAGACCCTGAAAGTTTTTGAGAGTACAATAAAAGAGAATATATCGGGGTATTATACATCGACGGATGATTAGTTTAGTTCACTTCAGCTCCTACTAAGATTATGCTTCAGTTCAATTTAATTCATTCCCTAAGAGTCCATCAGAACGAACAAACATTAATAGCAATCATGGAAAGAGTAGAAACAATGAGTCTAAAGCAGCAAAGTTAAGATAAAGCAAATGACAACATAACACGTCCTGCTTTCCTCAGTTTCCTCCTGCCATTGCCCTCAAGTGAAAATCCAAGATCACTTTCCCTTAATGTTGCTGCCGGCAAAAGGCTAACTAGCAATACTGCAATAGCAACCTTCGTTTAGCGGCAGAATCTTAAACAGACAAGGAAAGCTCTGTGTTTAGGGTTTGTCAATCTGAATCCTTATAGTCTTCCATGAATTTGAGGAATGAGTGAGTCAATTGAGAGGAAAAAGAAGACGAAAAGGCTTCTCTATAGAGTAAATCAATCTTTTGACCCCTCTCCCTCCACCTCCCACGTGAAGGTATCATTTAAAGAACATAAAAAAGATTACTTTATATCATATATTCTAAAGAGGCTAGATCAAGGTTTTCTAATCTCCAGCAAATTCAAGGTATGGAAGCATGACATAGTAATTGACATAATAAGGCACCACATTGAGAAAACAAGCTTTTTCCACAAACTAAGATAAAACTTTAACCGAAGCATGAGATGAAAGATACCGATGGACCTTTGAAAAGAACTTCTGTGCATGACTTCTTATCTGGACAGCGGTCTTTGTCCCAATATGTTCTGCACACCACCAAAGAAAACAGAAAAAAGAAGAGAAGAAGTAGCTCTTCAAGTAAGATAAAATACAAAAACAAACTGCACACTGAGCCCGTTTGGTGAGGCAGAGAACAGAACTGAATGGATACGGGGCCAATTCAGTCACAATTCCACTGTTTGGCTAACGTTACATCAAATTAAGGCTATTCTGGAAAACAGAAAAATAATTTTATGGCTACAACAAAGCCAAAGGCACTTAACATATAAAAGAGAATGTTGCTTTGTTCATAGCAACACTCTCTCATATATCTCAAACCTTTTCCTGTTCAACACCAATCAATACTATAATTATTGAAGGATCAGAAACTTGAGGAAAATATTGCTGAGTTTAAAACCTATGCAGGTTAGTAAACATCATTTTTTTTTTGTGAGCAGCGAGCCAAACAACAGAATCATCAAAGAAATTCCCATTCAATTCTATTCAAATACTATACTCAAAATTCTCATTTGTGAGCAAGCCAAGCGGACTGAAATGCTCTTAAGTAATACACAATTAAAATATTCAACGCAGACATCAATACTCTGCCTCCAACTCTACCTTAATTTCATTTTGTGTATTTTAGGCTTTTATTTATTATCTGTTCAGCCACAAGTCCTAACCATAATAAAAACGAATATTTGTCCCATAGTTCTCATTGTCAGAGAAATAGCAAGACAATAGTCACCTACTTAATTTTTTCATATAAGTTACTGAACGCATGACTAATCTCATAGAAATAAAGAAGACAGTGATCTTAATAAGACTAGTAACACAAGAAATTTAAATTCAACAGATTTAAAAGTAAAACCTTCAATTCGCTGCCACGCTCGACCATATAGCTTCAAGGCCTCAAGAAACCTATTGTGCTCCTCCTCTGTCCATCGCTCACGTTGCTTTGTGATCGTGTAAGGTTTTCTGGTCTTTAACATTCAAAAAAAAAAAAAAAAAAATCAGTATAACACAAGAGTTTCCTCCCCAAAAACCTCAAACCCATACTCTCTCTTATCCAAAATATATCTCAATAATCCAATTTTTTCCTATCCAAAATATAAGCAGGTTTATCAACATCAATTCAATACTTTGTAACACTATCGATCCATTTATCAGCATCTACAAGGTATAAATAAGCCACTAATAGTATTACAATCATAACTAAATCTAAGCTCTTAGCAAGTACAAAAATTCCTAAAACAAATTATAAAATGGATCCTAAGTATAACAAGACCTATTTTCTCTCCCCCAAACCCTATCCTCCTTCCAATTTGAAATATGTCTAATTTAATTTAACTCCTACCTATCCAAATATTTATTTATTTTGTATTATGTTTTTTTGTTGGTGCTAAAGAACCACAAGGATATATGATGAAAATCGATCTCAAGATCTCTTAGAACCAAAAAGAAGCTTAAACCAAAGTTATCCCTTACTCTCGCTTCCTATCCAAATTATAAATAAGTTGTTTAATTCAATACTCCATAAGCATCAAGTGTTAACCATATACCAATATATCAACATCAACACGCTATAGAATGTTACTAATAATAGATATACAGTAGAACAACATATCTTTTGCATCAAAATAACTATAACTCAAACAAAGGACTAAAAAGAAGCACCCTACCTTAACGATAGGTTCCTCGCCGGAAGAATAATTGTCCATTTAACGGACAAAGAGCATTCGGGCGATACCGCTTTGGTTTATGATCAGATCCTCTCTAACAACAACCACCAACTGATACTTAAGCCTCCTCCTATCATCTTTCCCAACATCCCATGGTAGTTTTTTTTTTATCACACAAACTTACTTTAACTTTAACTCAGCTGAATTTTTTACACTGAATCAACTACTACTGCTGCACAAACACAAACAATTTCCAAAAAACAACAACAACAAACATATTCAAAGATAATCCGCCTTTCTGCTATTTCACCCTTTTTAATAATAATAATAATAATCAAAATTTTAAAATTACTAACAAAATTATTATAAATAATCGATAAATGAAAAATCTAAAATATTACTACTGCTTCAAATAAAAATCATAAACATCATAAAAATGGAATCAAACTTCCCTCCTTTTCTCCCATTTTTTTTTTTCCTTCTCAATATTAAATTTTATTTTTTTACAAATTCACAGAATCCTCACCGAAACAATCGTGTCCTCGCACACCTGCATAATTCAAATTTACAGTCAAAAATCATATAAAATTAAAATCAAAATCAAAATCATACAAAATGAAAATCATATTTTTCCGATTTAAAAAAACTACTAAATTAAATTTGATAAAAAAAAAAAAAAAAAGAAAAATCAAGGTTACCTTTGTGAAGAACACTATAAAAAGATGAATGATCAGCAACGCTCACCCCATTGATTCGACCAAAAAAAATAATAATTTCGAATCAAATTTAATATAATAACAATAATAATTAATTTGTATTATAAACAAAGTATAATTGAATTTGAGGAGAATAGAAGATATGGTGAAGAAGAAGAATAAGAAGTGAGTAACAGTATGTATGAGAGAGATAAAGTAAGAACAATGTTCAAGTGGAAAGAAGGAAGGAAGAAGAAGATGTGAAAATTTTAATTTTAATTTAAAAAAAAAAAAAGGAAATTAATATAAAAACATTTAATTAAAAATTAGAAATGTTTTTTTTGGTTGCAAAGAGAAGGATGCCAAATAGAAGCAAGAGAAGCCAGGAGTTTGTGAGAGTGAATTTGAGCCACAAATTATTCTTGTGGATTTGATTGAATTTTTGGGTGGAAATTAAAAGAAAAAAGAAAATGGAAATTAATTTTGAAGGGAGGAGAAGAAGCAAGCGCAGGATTGTGACAAGTGGCGTGATTTTAGAGGGTGATGTTGAGACCTACAAGTGCACTTTTTGGTGTATTTTATTGGGGAAAAAAAAAGGAAAAGAAAAGGATTTAATGTGTGCCACAAACTCGGAAAACTAGTGAGTTGAAGTGAGTCAAGTGAAATTAAATTAAATTAAATTAAAATAAAGAAAAGCGAAGTACACGGAGGCAAGTGGGACCCATGAGGCTGCTGTGGCGTTTGTGGTTAATAATATGTGAGAGGGTAAAAAAGGACACCCTTAGATTCGACCTACGTGGCAAAAGTGTATGCTACGTGGCATTTTTTTAGGAGATCTTGCCATCTTGGGTATTTGGCTCATGATTTCTCTAGAGAAAGCTAAGATAAATCACTGAACTTTTGTCAGCGTGGGTTCTTTCCTTTTTTTTTTTCGTTTTAGTTTTTCGAGTTGTAATTTTTTTGGTCGACATCTAGACTCTAAGGACACATTTTCAATCTGTCGTATTTGATACAGATATATGTTTGACATATATACCCACATTGACATAATTGATTAGGTTCACTCGAGTACCCTATAGCTTTTGAATTATTTTTTCCGCTTTAATTGTTTATATCTTGTAGGTTTTGAAAAACTGTTATGTTTAATAATCATATTATCATTACCAAATTTTTTATTTACCTCTATGTTCAATTTAAATTATGTAGAAATATATTTATTTTCTTACTGTTTTCTTTCACGTACCCGTATCCTTAATTTTTTTTGAATGACGTTTTCCCGTACCGATTTTGTGTCCATACTTGATCGATATTCGTTTTTGTGCAACCTAGGGTCGACATTCTATCGTATTTACTTACCATGAAAAGCTTTTGATGAGTTTTAATATGTTTTGACAGAGTTAAATAAATATGATTGAGAAAAGCAGCGTTTAAATGTAGCTTTTATGTATAAGTGGCGTTTAAATGTAGCTTTTCTGTATAAGTGACATATTTTTAAAAAGTCAAAAGTTATATTTGGGTAGACATACTTTTAAGCTTGAAAAAATTATCTTGCCAATATCTTCAAAAAGAATTAGGTTTTGACAAGAATATGTGACAAGTATAATCAATAGAAAAAAAGGCATACCTGATTGTTTCATTGCTCATTGGAGGTTTATCAATTAATTATAACAATGTTTACATTATAAAATATGGAGTACTCCTTACTTGTTTATTATTCACACTCTTAATAAGAATTACGAGGTTTATTAATTTGGTAGACACTAACCAAATATTATACTCAATGTCAAGATGATTATATTAACTGAACCAAAGACTATACTCATGTAGTCATGTGACTGGACTTCACTAATCTTGTATGAACTCCATTTTCTACCCTTTTGGACATAACCATTGTAATTTTAAATTTAACAACATACTAGACTCAAAAGGGATGAGTAAATTATTGTGCTACATTCATTGAACAAAGGGTTGCACTACCCATTCCAGCATAAAACCCGATAGAGTTTCTGAAATTGAATCATGGGGAAACTAGGATATGAGAATTCCCAAAAAAAACAAGAAAACCGGGAAATTAAAATTATAAGAAAATAAGCGATTTTAAAAATATTGCAAATAAAAATATCTTACACATAAACATATTATTTTATATGTTATTTAATACAAAAAAAATAATTAAATCTTGAATTAAACACTAATTACACTTAACAATAAATATGTCGCCACCCGTATTAACCTTAACGTTGAAAATAGAGAAATCGGGTAACACATATTGTGTTTATGAATAAGGATTTAAAAATAGAGAAAGCCTCAAAAAAAAAAAAAAATTGGATTTTCAGCAAACTATATGTTAAGGGGTTTTATTTTAAGTGTTTTTGGGTTAAGGCTCGACATTTCGGCATGCTAAATTTGATCTTTACAATACTTATTTATGTCCTTATTTCAAATCTCTCAAGAAAGAAGGTAATAATTTTTTTTAATCTAAAATTGAGTATGGAGCGTCCTGGTGTTACCTTCTACACATGGTAAAAAAAAAAAAAAAAAAAAAAAAAAGAAAAAAAAANTCAGCAACGCTCACCCCATTGATTCGACCAAAAAAAATAATAATTTCGAATCAAATTTAATATAATAACAATAATAATTAATTTGTATTATAAACAAAGTATAATTGAATTTGAGGAGAATAGAAGATATGGTGAAGAAGAAGAATAAGAAGTGAGTAACAGTATGTATGAGAGAGATAAAGTAAGAACAATGTTCAAGTGGAAAGAAGGAAGGAAGAAGAAGATGTGAAAATTTTAATTTTAATTTAAAAAAAAAAAAAGGAAATTAATATAAAAACATTTAATTAAAAATTAGAAATGTTTTTTTTGGTTGCAAAGAGAAGGATGCCAAATAGAAGCAAGAGAAGCCAGGAGTTTGTGAGAGTGAATTTGAGCCACAAATTATTCTTGTGGATTTGATTGAATTTTTGGGTGGAAATTAAAAGAAAAAAGAAAATGGAAATTAATTTTGAAGGGAGGAGAAGAAGCAAGCGCAGGATTGTGACAAGTGGCGTGATTTTAGAGGGTGATGTTGAGACCTACAAGTGCACTTTTTGGTGTATTTTATTGGGGAAAAAAAAAGGAAAAGAAAAGGATTTAATGTGTGCCACAAACTCGGAAAACTAGTGAGTTGAAGTGAGTCAAGTGAAATTAAATTAAATTAAATTAAAATAAAGAAAAGCGAAGTACACGGAGGCAAGTGGGACCCATGAGGCTGCTGTGGCGTTTGTGGTTAATAATATGTGAGAGGGTAAAAAAGGACACCCTTAGATTCGACCTACGTGGCAAAAGTGTATGCTACGTGGCATTTTTTTAGGAGATCTTGCCATCTTGGGTATTTGGCTCATGATTTCTCTAGAGAAAGCTAAGATAAATCACTGAACTTTTGTCAGCGTGGGTTCTTTCCTTTTTTTTTTTCGTTTTAGTTTTTCGAGTTGTAATTTTTTTGGTCGACATCTAGACTCTAAGGACACATTTTCAATCTGTCGTATTTGATACAGATATATGTTTGACATATATACCCACATTGACATAATTGATTAGGTTCACTCGAGTACCCTATAGCTTTTGAATTATTTTTTCCGCTTTAATTGTTTATATCTTGTAGGTTTTGAAAAACTGTTATGTTTAATAATCATATTATCATTACCAAATTTTTTATTTACCTCTATGTTCAATTTAAATTATGTAGAAATATATTTATTTTCTTACTGTTTTCTTTCACGTACCCGTATCCTTAATTTTTTTTGAATGACGTTTTCCCGTACCGATTTTGTGTCCATACTTGATCGATATTCGTTTTTGTGCAACCTAGGGTCGACATTCTATCGTATTTACTTACCATGAAAAGCTTTTGATGAGTTTTAATATGTTTTGACAGAGTTAAATAAATATGATTGAGAAAAGCAGCGTTTAAATGTAGCTTTTATGTATAAGTGGCGTTTAAATGTAGCTTTTCTGTATAAGTGACATATTTTTAAAAAGTCAAAAGTTATATTTGGGTAGACATACTTTTAAGCTTGAAAAAATTATCTTGCCAATATCTTCAAAAAGAATTAGGTTTTGACAAGAATATGTGACAAGTATAATCAATAGAAAAAAAGGCATACCTGATTGTTTCATTGCTCATTGGAGGTTTATCAATTAATTATAACAATGTTTACATTATAAAATATGGAGTACTCCTTACTTGTTTATTATTCACACTCTTAATAAGAATTACGAGGTTTATTAATTTGGTAGACACTAACCAAATATTATACTCAATGTCAAGATGATTATATTAACTGAACCAAAGACTATACTCATGTAGTCATGTGACTGGACTTCACTAATCTTGTATGAACTCCATTTTCTACCCTTTTGGACATAACCATTGTAATTTTAAATTTAACAACATACTAGACTCAAAAGGGATGAGTAAATTATTGTGCTACATTCATTGAACAAAGGGTTGCACTACCCATTCCAGCATAAAACCCGATAGAGTTTCTGAAATTGAATCATGGGGAAACTAGGATATGAGAATTCCCAAAAAAAACAAGAAAACCGGGAAATTAAAATTATAAGAAAATAAGCGATTTTAAAAATATTGCAAATAAAAATATCTTACACATAAACATATTATTTTATATGTTATTTAATACAAAAAAAATAATTAAATCTTGAATTAAACACTAATTACACTTAACAATAAATATGTCGCCACCCGTATTAACCTTAACGTTGAAAATAGAGAAATCGGGTAACACATATTGTGTTTATGAATAAGGATTTAAAAATAGAGAAAGCCTCAAAAAAAAAAAAAAATTGGATTTTCAGCAAACTATATGTTAAGGGGTTTTATTTTAAGTGTTTTTGGGTTAAGGCTCGACATTTCGGCATGCTAAATTTGATCTTTACAATACTTATTTATGTCCTTATTTCAAATCTCTCAAGAAAGAAGGTAATAATTTTTTTTAATCTAAAATTGAGTATGGAGCGTCCTGGTGTTACCTTCTACACATGGTAAAAAAAAAAAAAAAAAAAAAAGGAGAAAACAAGATGGAGCCCGAGAAAGCCCTTTCAGAAGTCAAAAATAAAGGTCGTAATTCACACTTTTTGGGGTTCCAAAGTCAAAAAAAAAATTGTTGAGGATTTGATTATTACCAAAAACTTCTTCATTTACAACGGTACATATTAATGACGGGCTTAAAATCCTGTCATAAATAGTCAAATATGTTGTCGTACATGACTCAATTTGTACTAACCCTATAAAAATTAACAACAATAAAAACATTTACGACGAGATCGCGATGGAAAAATTACATTTACGACCCCCTTTCTCTACGACAGGTTCACATTTACGACGCCCCTTTTCTACAACGAGAAAAATCATTTACAACGGAATTTTCCGTCGTACGTAACCTCTTTCTAGTAGTGTACAATGCGGTCCTATAGTCAAAAGAGGACCCATCGAGAAGTTTTTCGGGGTTCAAAAGATCATAAGACGAATCCTAGGAGAGCGAAAATACTACTCTGTCCTTTTTCAAAAACTGTCTAAAATGGGAGGATAACAGATTCTTAGAGGCTGAAACCGAGTGGCTTCCTAGTGCCACCAACAACACATGGGAGAAATACAAGGAGGAAAAAAAAAAGGAGCTCGAGACAACCTTCTGGAAGCCGAAAATGAAGGCCACAATTCAGAGTTTTCAAGGGTTTTGGGGTCGCTGAAAAAAATTGTCGAAAATTATACGTAATGTCTCATGGTCAAAAGAGGGTACTTGAATAACTTTTCGGAACTCGAAAAGTCTTAAGAAAGTTTCTGGATTACGAAAAAGAAAGAGTGCCCTACTTCGAAAACCCCTTTGCTTTAGATTGAACCAACTCTAAATCAATTCTAGCTCTATCAAGGTACATACACCATCTTCAATATCATTCATATCAACTATGAATAATGGAAAATGAAAATTAGATTTTGATCTACTTCAACTATGTTTAGCAACATATATAATTTTCAACTCAAAAATCAACTGAAATTGAGTTGTTATCAAATTTAAAGCAATATCTTAAAAATAGATGCTGAAATAATAAAATACCTTATCAATTCAGTTTAAACTAATAATTAATTTAAGTTATGTATCAGTTTTAGGTCTTGCGTTATTGTTGTCATAGATAGACTTAGTATCAAACTTAGGCTATGTTCAGTTCGACTAAAGTTTTATGATCTAAATTTTTTTTGGTCCGATCTTGTTTGATCTGAAATTTTTTGATCTTATTTAAGTTATTTTTGTTTTTTTAATATTTTTTTAATCTGAACTGAACTTTCCTAATCCATTTAGATCTGATTTGATTTTTTTTAATTATTTTATTTTACCTTTATCTCATAGACAAAAGTAGTAACTTTCATTAATTCTTATTATATTCAAAAGGATAATCCAAAATTCAAAATGGGAACACATACATGAAGTAACCAACTAAGCAATAACTACGTACAAAGTATCATTCATACGTAGTACTTATAATAATTAATTGAAAAATAAATAGTTTTTAGGTTTGAAACTTTACCCCACAAAGGAAAGTGACAGCTAACCTAAGATTTTCTGTGGCTAATATTGAACTGTCATCCAATTTCTAATTTCATTATTTTCGTTCTAGAGGATAAGTACTACTCGTAATTCTGAAGGTGATTATTAGGAAAAAAGGCCGCAACATGGTGGGCCTTGAGTAATAATGGTATTTGTCTACTCATGTAATTTGAATGGGCTGATCTGATGGGCCGTTGGGCTATCAATTATATGGGCTTCATTTTAATTGACCCACAAATTTCCAACCAAGTATAATGGTTGTGGACTTGTGGTTATGTAGTCATGAAACTAGAGGTCCATTATGTTGGACACGTGGGAAGTGTTCCAACCTTGTATAGTTGTGAGTAATATTTGTATTGTAAACTGAAGTTCCTAGATAAAAGAAGACAAGAAGTGTAGATCATTAGATTGTAGAACGTTGTTGGCACTTGGCAATTTGTGTGTTTTCTATTTAAGTACTTTTATTGTTTGTTAAATGTGTAGTAAAAATATAAAAGAAATAGGTAGTTAAGTTGGTAATATTAGTAGTTGCATTCTAATAGAATAATAATAGATCATAAGTTCATGTTGATTTTACTAACTACACATATTTGTTATTTAATTTTTTTTTCTTTTCCTCTTTAGCGATCTCAACATAATCTTTTCTAGCTTCGCCTTTGGTAGTATTACTACCTCAATCACAACTTTTATACCTCACAAATTATTATTTTTGTTACAACTAATTCATGGCGGATATAGTATTATGTGATGACATTTGCACTAATATGAGTATCTATTCTTCCATTTTAAAATTACTAGGTAATTAAAAAAATAGGAAAATGAGAATATTGAGGTCTATGTATTAGCATGATGATGTAATTGGTTGTGCGTAAGTGTTTAATTGGTTTAATGGGTTTTAGTATGTAACTTCTTACATAAACACCTATATTCCTTTTGGTAGGGTGTAAAACATTTTCAGATGAAAATAGTATTTTAAGAAAAACCTTTTATATTGGAAAACTTATTTTCATGATGGATTTCCGTTGTTTGGTTGTGTGTAAAATAATTTTACATTTTAAGTATTTTCCATTGTTTGGTTGAATGAAAAATCAATTATTTCAATTGGTTTGGAAAATTTTTTTCCTTCCAAGTGTGATGGAAAATGGTTTTCCTCCCAATTTTGAGGGAAAATATTTTCAATATGGTGGAAAATGATTTTCTATACAAAGTTTTACATTTTACTATTTTACTCCATACCAAACAATGCAAAATGAGAAAATTGTTTTCACCCTACCAAACGGACCCCTAATGTTCAACATACTGAATACTACATATAACCCAAAAGTAGCCAAACTACTACTTTGGGACTTGGATCATTAATGTTGTGGCCATGAATTAATGAGTTATAAATAACCCTCATATGGCTATATTAGAGAGAGTGTTGGGTTTTCATAAACAACCCATATGTAACTATGTAAGTATAAGTGTTGTCTGACATTAAATTTGTGGATCATAATATGAACAAAACAGGTGAGTATAAGTATTGTTTTACATTGAACGTGAATAATATAACACAAATAACCTACATATGAAGTATAAGACCATGACACTCTAGTATTTTTAATTGATTATCTTCCTCGGGGACTTTGAAGAGCATAACAGAAACAAGTCATATGTGAATATAAACTGAAAAGTTACTACACCTATCGCCGATTAGTTTCAAAATTTTAAGACAAAATCTCTTATGGATTTGTTAGTAGTTTAATTTGAACCATCTTCTCCTTGACGAATGCAACCCATGTTAATTTTCATTGTTGTTATGTCCGTGATCCAATTCAAGTTGGTCTGCTTTTTAGCGGCCATATGTTTCGACATATGAACAAATAGTTGTTATTTTCACAAAGGCATTGGGAGAACATAAGATCTTGTACTCTTTGCAAATCCATGAGCTATATATGTACTCCGTATATAAAACCTAATCATGTATAAGTTATGTAGCACGAAAACAAATAGGGATTCGAAACAACGAAGTGCAAATTCCAAAAAATCGACAAACAGGAAGTTGTATAAAATAAATAAAAAGCTTTCAAAAACAAAAATTTCTTGTACATAAACATATAATTTTATATGCTTTACAAACAACAAAATAAATCTTTTTATAAAACATTAATACATTTCGTTAATAAATTCATTGTCACCTTCCATTTTTTAATGCTGGTTACGTTTAACATCATAAACGTAGATTAAAAATTTGGATGGTAGGGACATAATTTCTAAAGTGGAAAAAAGTACATAGTAAAAACTGTACTTAAAATTTGTAGTGAAGGGATATCCTTTATTATAAGTTCATAACAATAAATCTACTAAAAAAAAATTAAATAAAAAAGAAAATATATCAAATATAATCAACAAAGAAAATATCATAAAAAAAAATGTGACCAACATTGAATAACATACGGAGTAGAATAGACTAAATAGAGTAAATGTGAGTGTGCAGAACGATAAAAGAACCCAAGTCTCCTTAATGGGCTGTCACACGGTCCGGACTAAATAAGGGGTGGCCCAATAACTTTGGGCTTTTAAACTGAAATCTTAATTGACAAAGTACATTTCCAGTACTTTGACATGGATTAAAATCTCATTGATCCTAAAGGCTAAAGCGATCTCTAGTTGAATGTGAAACATTTATGAAGTATGCAAGTTGAGGGGCTTCTAGACTTCATTCACATCTCTCTACTCCTAGACTTTTGATTATTGGGTGGGCTGATGGCCATTGGTGGGTCAGCTATGGTTTGCGTGTTGTTAATGGATAAGCCAATAAAAGACATCAAAAAAATAAGAAACTAAGCGATAAAATTTTATTTATTGATTATATTTTCATTTTTTTATCCAAATAAGGCACGTGAAACAAACAAACAAGGTAAGAAATCATTAGTCGGATCGCCTAGTCGGAAATGTTGGTAAAACTTTCAAATCAAGTTAGTTATAAAAGTGGTTTAGGTTGCAACTAGATATTTGTTAGGGAGTTGCTGCCGCAACTTGTTCCTTACGTATGTAGTGTCGTTGAATACTTGAATGACATGCTACGTGATAGCTAAGACATGTTCTACGTTAGCTTTCTTCTTAAGTAAAAGCACAATAATATATATATATATATATATTGACTTTTCATGCAGTATTTTCAATGATAGGCAGAAAAACAGGAGCTATATGGTTAAATCAGTATGCTGTACTAACGATTTCCATTAAAAACGATTTTGTGACATCGCAGTAGCTCAAAACCAGGGAGTGCACGATCCAAGTTGGAAGAAATAATACGTGACCGTTACAATTTTCATCATCAATTCTCTTGCTGATATAATCAATAAATTAATTAAATGCCGTTATGTCTACTATTATTACAAGAGATAATTAGAGAACACTAATTTCGAATTGACTTAATGCTTAGCAATTACGCTAACATAATATATGGTTCGGATAAGGAATAACTTATAGCTTAATTTGTAGCTGCGCCAAAAAAAATGGTTCAGTTATGGTAAAAAGATTAATAGCATTGGAAAGACTTTACTACTTAGGCAAAGCTCAAAGCTTCAATCATTAGCATTAGATTGCCCGTAAATTGTTATTGTTCTGGAGTTTTTGCCAATAATCACGTACTACAATATGTGCATGTGTTGTTTCCATTCAATTGGCAAAGCATGAAGCGTATACGCATCTATAAATTTTTGTCCATTTTAACTTAAGATAACACGTTAACATCCACATAATTCTAAGTGTCTTTTGTTAGACCGACAGTTTGATGTGGAGTTACTGTTAGAAAACTACACAACGCCACACAAGTCATGGATTAATTTGCTTAGATATTAAATTAATTATGTTGCTTTGGTTCATTTGCCTTTTTCCACTTCCAATAATTATATCATGACCAACTAGCATAATTAAAATACTTTAATCATTCTAACATTATTTATATATATACAGTCCAATTAATCATATGAACATCTAATTCCCTACTATAACAACATATAATAATTTAATACTACTACAATGAGTAACATGATCACCGATAATGGTTGCGTTGGTCCCTTGGTTAAAGAAGATAAAGATGAAGAAGAGAATTATGGATATGCGTGGCAAATTGTCGAGTCTATTGCATTGCCTATGGTAATATTAGAGTCAATGTGTATCACATAATCTAGAGTGTTATATATACAATACCATAATTATACATCAAACTTTCAATGTTAATTTAAATGCCAAGTATAATAATAAAAAGAAACGTAGGTATAACATATGTATTAAATTAATTTCAATGTCGTTAAATGCTAAGCACACTTTTAGCTATCAGTGAAGGCATTTGCATGCATGCATGTTTTATGTTTATAGATTAATTTACCTTTTTTATATTACTAATATTGTATAGGTAATGCATGCAATCAATGAGCTTGATGTCTTAGGAACAATTGCGAGAGCTGGTCCTGGAAGCAGCTTACTGGCATCGGAGATCGCAGCAAGGCTCCCGGAGGTTCGTAACCCAATGGCTGCATCCATGATAGATAGGATGTTGTGGTTGCTAGCCACTCACAAAATTGTTACGTGTTCAATAGTTGAATCAAAAGGCGGTGATATAAAGAGGAAATATGGGTTAACTCCGGTGGCTAAGTACTTTGTTCCTAACGAAGATGGAGAGTCGTTGGCTCCTCTAATGAGCTTGAATCAACATAAGGTCTTTGTTGATAGCTGGTATGTTCCATTGCTTTTTTTTGTTTCCTTTAAGTTTTCAATTGGATAATGTCTCTCCGATCTGTTTATAAATGATAATAATGCATACTACTTTTAGTTCATTAAGTTCATGGTAAATACTACTATACTATATAGCAAGAGTTTGGTAGTTTTTTATTTTGTAGGAAATGATCAACCCAATTTAGCGTTTAGTATTGAGAACAGGCCCTAAAATTTTCTATGTGGCCACACCTAGGTCCATATTGTAAAAGTACCGTAGCCCATATTAATTATAATGTGTTAGGCTCTAGCCTGGCCCAGAGGAAGGACATTTTAGTAATTTTACAACCTTATCATTTTAAACTCATAAATAATTATTATCAAGTTAACATAGTTGTTATTCAAGTCACAAATGATCTCGATTTTCCATGCATGCAATTCATATCGCAAATCGATACATAATCATGGATGCATTTGGACTTTGTTTTCTTTTTTTTGGGTGTATATATGTGTATTAGTTGAGCCATAACTACACTAATAAGAATCTATCTCTCATTTTTTTTGAATTGGTAGAAAATTTACAACTAAAAGAGGTATCCCTCACTCAACTTGGGACTCTAAAAGAGTAGGTTGTAGGGCCGTCCTAAACAATATGGGGGTCCTGTGCTAATTTTAAAAGTAGGCATTAAATAACTAATTAGAGACATTTTAAATTTTCAATAACATTAAATTTTAGATCTTTATATTCTTGACCATCAATTCTTCAATATGTATAAATTTTATGATATATTTTTTATTATATTTACAAATGCACTGCAAAGGTAAAATAAAACAAATGAATAAAAAAAGTCGCATCAAATACAAAAAATGAAAACTATTAAATTATAAAAATAAATTATATAATAACAATTTTTTGTATTTATGAGTTTTTTCAAGGGAGTTGTTGTATTAATAAGTGTAGTAACAAAAAGTTTAGTATATAGCAACATTAATCATGTCAACATTTTCATTAGAAAAGACATACATTAAGAGTTTAGCTGTCAATGTAGCTTTTAATAATATAAGTGTTCGACAAATGTAGCAAGTCTGCCTTCAATAGAGTTTGAGCCCATGATCTATGCTATTTTGGTGAAAAAGACAACAAACACTACCACTGAGCTATGACATGCTAATAATAAATAATATGTAGCAATAATTATATAATGGGTTAACAGAATTTAAAGGCCCTAATAATAGGAGGACCCTGTGTTGTGGGCCTGGTTGCAAAGGCTTATGGCCAGGCTTGGTAGGTTGCTTGTATTGTCAACTAAACTTTTGAGTTTTGACCAAATATATAACTAACTTGTATTCCCCTCTTTCTAATACTAAGTTATTAGTAAACGTTAAAGGTTTACTTAATAAAATACTTAAGCTTTAGATAATGCAAAAAAATGAAATATATATTAATGAAATAAAAGTCAGCGTATAATATATGATTATATGCGTAAAAGAAATACTAATACAAAGTAGTTACTACATCCTTTAGCTTTTTCGAAAAGGAATTAATCAAGTCAAATCATTTATGCATTAAAAAACTAAATACTTTAGCTAATTAGCAAAATCGGGACTTAGCTAGCTCATTCATTGTAGGAGAATAGAAGACAATGCCCGAATTAATCTATTATACAAAATACCAAATCCCTACCAATTTATAATATAAATGCAATCTCATTATTATCTAACTAACCTCCTAATTAACTAGAATTAGGTAAATTAGGTGCAATATGTCACCTTCTTTAAGCTTAAACGAACCACCTAATCGCGCGTGTTGGATGGTGTGCGAAAGTTGGTCGTATTGTGCACTATTATACACAATTTGCCCAATCAATTCCAACTTTTCTTGTCCAATTACAATGCACGTTTGGTGCACTACGCCAACGCTTTGTATTAAAATCGAAAAGTGTTGATGTACAATTGTTCCGAATATTTTGCGTATAATTTGTCAACTTGGAATTGGTCAATTATCTCATGCTCGTAATATGTTGTACTCCGTACCAATTATAATGCATGATTTATACAATTTGTGTTGTATGAACATAGTTTACACTAATAATGGCATTTCAACCGTACGTTTTAGATCTAACATTGGTTTATGTGCAATGGGTCTATATTAGTATTTTTAGAATTCATAATAGTATGATACTATTCAAATAGATGGTATATTATCTAAAGCACCAACCCAACCTTTTTAGTTCGACTTTGCCCATGGACTCTAAATTGTTATTCATCAAGTCATTGAGCATTAAGGAAGTTTTTTTCTTTTTTTTCTTTTTGATGGCATTTAACGAGCATTGATATTTCCACGTAAACAAAACGAACTATTCTTCCACGTATCTCTTCACAACTACAAAGTAGTTCATGCATTACGTGGAAGAAGTGATTTTACTCGGTGGAAGAATCAACAACCGCATTTAAGGGATGAAGATTGTTGTTTAACGTCCCAATTTTATTATTAATGTCCACATATAATTTCAACTTTAAATTTTCTATTTTACCCCTTTATATATTCACTTCCTTCACTTTCATCTTTCTCTCTCTCTCCTTCCCTCTAAAACCACCATAATTTTGTTAATTGCAAAACAAAACTAAATTAATTATTTCAACTTTCATTTCTAAATTAAACTAACTAAACAAAACATGAAATTTCTAATCAATAATTTTATCGATTACAAAACTTATTAAATGAAATTAAAAATTATGTTTAATTATTTAATTCAATAACATAAGTTAACCATAAAATTTAAAAACAAGAGAACAACACTTGCGCGTAATCTAGACGCAAGTGCCATGGCATAGACACACTAACATTTGAATTAGGCGAAGGTGTCATACTGTCATGCATAGTACTTGCGTTTAATCAAAGTGCAAGTATAATTATATTTACGTCAAATATAGGTGCTAAGGAAACTAATTGGTTGGTTTGAAACCGACATCTTCAGTCCAACACCAAGTCGTAGTGCTCTTACGGTGTATGAGGGCTTCCGATGAAGAGGTGGCAGATATCACATGGTGGTTAGAGTGATAGAAAAGACTTTGTTAGTGAGAGAAAGTTTAGTTTAGAGTGAAGGACAATTTTAAAAGTTCAGTAACCAAATATAGACGTCAAAAATGAATTAAGAACGTAATATAGCAACTCAGTTAAAGACATTGTTGAATTGTTGTTGTAGTAGTCATCCTATCAGTGCCGACATATGTTGAAAAATATCTCTACTTGATCCATAATTACAAATGTTGATGGAACAACATCTGAACATCATTCCACGTTATATCACCTAAATTCTAAAAAAAACTTTCACACAATTATAGCAACAATAAAAGCCTTTCGAAGATGAGGAGAGATTATGAAGTAATGCTTTTGTTTATTAACTATGTTCCATCCGTTCCATATTAATATTCTTATTTACCCATCTATATTTTCAAATAATCATGAAGTTAAGGCTTGTTTATATATGCTAAAAACACCTGAATTGACTTGAGTTGAACTAAACTGAAAGGTTTTAATGTGAATTTATATTTTTTATCTTGGATTATCCATGGAGTAATGAATTTTAACTATTAATTGTTTTAACCATGATTTTTATGGATTTTGATTTTTAACTATTAATTAACTATAATTAATTCATTTATAACTATGATTTTTTATAGATTACTATGATTATTGATTTTTAACTATGGAATATTAATAATTTTTGACTATGGAGTAATGACATAGTAATAATTTTGATATAAAATATTTCGTTATTGTTAGTTTATATATTACAAACAAAAATCAGTAATACATTTTCATATGCAGCACTTTCATATTTTTTTAAAATGGTAATCCACTTATGTGGTACTTTCATATATGTTTGATTGATAATCTACTTATATTTTTATTTCATTTCCTGTATATATGGTAATTACATAATATTTTTTCGTGAAAATTATAACCTTTATATATATATATATGAAACAAAATAATAATAATTAATTAATGTTTCAAAAATATATTATGAGCACAATAATTAGTAATATTACGAACAAAATAAAGCCAAGTACAAAATAATGATGATATTATGAACAATAATATTACGAAGTATGAACAAAATAATGTTATGAACAAATAATATATGGACAAATAAATATTATGAACAAGTAATATTAGGAAGAAAAAAATTAGCAAAACATAAAAAGAGGTGAACTGAACTGAATTAAATTAAGCTGAAATGAATTAGAACATAATTGAACAGAATTGAAATTAAGTTGAAGTAAACATATCCTAAATTTTGGATAAATATAAGGTAAATAAAGTTAACATTTTTATCTTATCCTACAAATTAATTCTCTATCCTTAAGAAAAGGAAAACATAAAGGTCGTTGATAAGAGGTTCCTATGCCTTAGCATTGTTTTAAACTTTTAATTAAGCATAATCATGTGGGGTTGGCGAAAGTGGGTTGGTGAAGTTTGTGGACTGTGGGGAATTTCATAGTAGAAGATATATTTTTTTTTAAAACCCTTTTGGATATCAATTTTTTTTGTATATTAATTTTTTCTTTCTAGATAGCTAGTGAAGTACATTGCCGATACCAACTACATCTGCACTCATCAATCATAATATCGTTTGTTAAAGCATCTATAATAGCACAAACCTCTTAAAGGTTTGTTAAAATATTAAGTCAATCACATTATCAAAAGGACAAAGTTATCGTGAACAGATGTGTTACTAACAATGATAAACAAATCTGGTAGAAGTTTATATATACAGGACCCTAATATTTACTTTTTTGATTTATTTTGTTTCCATATTAATATTGTTCTCACACATAAAATATCACATATACAAATACAAATATCTTGTTATTTTCAAACCTGTCATTATGTACCTCAAACTCCATGAAAAACAATAAGAGATTATTTATGAATCGAACAAATTGGGTGACAAACCCCTTTTATTGTATTGTAGATGTTGTAGTGTTAGTATTAAAAAGTTGGTGATCAATATTGACCTTTATTTGGACAACGCAATTAGGAACACTAGAGAGTAGGTAAAACATGGATGCTTTTAATCAGTTAAATAAATAAATAATAGTAATAGCGTCTAATAATGGATGAAGATGGCTAATTATATATATTCATTCATGGAATGACTTTTGACTTTTAAGTTTTATGACAACTGTTATTCCATTACTATCATAGTGATCTTACACCTCTTTATAAGCAACCCTTCCATTGCTTGTTAATTTTCATCAAAAAAAAAAAAAAATTATCAACTCAAAACAAAAGAAAAGAAAACAATATGGCCCCTCCTGCATCAGAAACCAAAGGCAATAATAATGAGATAGACATTATTGTAGCAAATGGTAAAGAACCATTAAACCTGATTGAGGAAGAAGAGGAAACTAATTATGCATTTGGAGTTCAAATTGCTAACTCTTGTGCACTTCCTATGGTTCTGAATGCCATCATTGAGATGGGTGCACTACAAGTTATCTATGATAATGGTGGCTCGGAAGGGCTTTTGCCCTCTGAGATATCGGCCCTAGTTAAGGCTCAAAACCCTGAAGCCCCAGCCATGCTTGATCGGATGCTTAGACTTCTATCCACTTTTTCTATTGTTGGTTGTACCACCATCTCCACTGCCGATGGCAGTACTATTGAGAGGCGGTACAAGCCAACGTCAATGACTAAGGTCTATGTTCCTGATCAGGATGGTGTGTCATTGGCTCCTAACTTGAAATTATTTGTCGATAATGTCTTTCTTCAAAGCTGGTTAGTTGTTTTTTATTTTCATGGTAATCACAGTATGATTTTTATCCTTCATATGTTTCATCGTAAGTCCATTAATTATTTATTTTTGGTTAACAATCAACATACTTACCTAGCATGAAGATGCTTAAAATCCAAGGTCCTATGTTGACATGATCCTCTACCTTGCTAAATAAAATATAGAGTACAAACACTAATATAATAATGATAGCTAACTAATCTGATTTATATAGAGAGAGAGAGAAAAGAATATATATATATAGAGAGAGAGAGAGAAAAGAATAGGCTTTTTTGAAAAGTAATAATTACAAAATGTATATAATTATCTCTTATTATCCATTTTAAAAATATTGATGTTATTAATAGCTCTAATTATGTACTTGTAAAAATGTTTAAAAGATATAGTGGAGGTTATTTATATATTTTAAAAAAAACTACGAGTATTATTTATATTTCTTAAAAAAAAAAAACTATTATTTATTCAACGGGTAGATAAAATTAATTTATTGAACAAAAATTTATGGTGGCTCGTGCATCGGGCTTTAAGGCTAGTTAGTTTAATAATTGAAGTAATTTTAATTAACATCAGTTCAATTCCGCTCCATTTAATTTGTTGAGTAGAACAATTTACAAGATGGCATAGTAAATTGGTATGGATAACTCTCCATAAGCAAGTATTTCATGAATTATTCATGTCATAAAAGCAGGAGTACTGTCTACATATAATTTGCAACACACGATTTCCATTATTATCATATTATGCTTAATAAGTTAATAATAACAACGACATGATTCATTAAAACAGTCTCCTAAATAAAACCTTTTTACTATTATTCATTAATTCCCTGTTAGTTTTTTGGTAATTAATATAATTCCTTATTTATTTAGTTAATTAAAACAAGTCTTTTACGCAACGCAACATGTTTTAAAAAGTGTAATGATTATGATTTATGACTCATGAGCATTGAGCAACCACACACACAAACAATAATTTTAATTAATTAGTTTAAGATAACATCACATCAAGCTTAATTAGTCTAATATTCCGTACATATATAATTAATTTAAAGTGCTCTTAACCTTTGACCAATAATTATTTATAATGGGATGTAAGCAAGCAAACAAACAAATAAAACAGTATAATTTTAGTGGCTTAGTGCTATAATATATACATCATACACCTTCGGTTGTTCACCAACCCAATATTCTGTTAGTTGATGATGCCTAGCTATGCTAACTGATAATTCAATAATGTTTTGCTCCATTATTGCCTTATTGGTGTCAAATTAGTTATTGCCCTTTTGTACAAACAATCTTCAACTCATAAAGTCATGTTCCACTTTAATTTTGTGTAGTTGTTGTATACTTGTGTCAGTTGTGTGTACCTTTCACAAATTGCTACCAAGGCAAATTGCCAATTGTATTTCTTCCATCTAAGGACATTGTTTAAATTATGTTGGTATTATCTCGTTAAGAATTATTAATATCATTAGACCTTATCTATGCGACTATGCATATACTTTTGAAGTTATCGGATTGTATTTTATAAGAGTTGAACCTAATTCGTTCTTTTTTTCTTTCTTCAAATCCCGACTAAACTCAAGTAAACATAAATTATTAATCCAGGCCAAACCCATCAAAATTTATTAGAACTACTTGAATATCTATTAATATTAAGGGTCTGTTTACTTCAGTTGAAAATAACTGAACTGAACTTAATTGAAAGTTTTTATTATGGTTTTGTAAAAAGAGTTGAGCTTAACTGAATTGATTTGATTGAAGTTGAACAGAACTGAACTGATTTTAAGCTGAAGTAAACATGCCTAAGAAGTTAAAGTTTAATTTTTTCAAATAGGTATTGTAGATTACTATAGCATTTTATATATAGTGCTAGTATCAATACCTGTATGTACTGATTGATCACTGCTATCATGTACTAATGATGATTAGAATTTTGCAAAAAAAAAAAAAAAAAAAAAAAAAAAAAAAAAAAGAACAAGCAAAAAAAAGCAATGCAAAAAGGAG
>PYUH01000044.1:5786348-5817380 GCA_016808085.1 Suaeda aralocaspica | reverse complement strand
AAAAAAAAAAAAAAAAAAAATAAAAAAAAAATAGGAGCAAGCTAAAAGATGCAGTGCTAGAAGGAGGGATACCATTCAACATGGTACATGGAATGCACGCATTTGAGTACCCAGGTGTGGATCCAAGGTTCAATGAGGTTTTCAACAAGGCAATGGCTCAATCACTTATATTTGTGAAGAAGATTTTCAACAAGTACAAAGGTTTAGAGAACTCCAATGTCAAACAACTCGTCGACGTCGGTGGAGGCCTTGGCCACTCTGTTGGGTTCATCACATCTCAATATCCTTCCATTAAAGGCATCAACTTTGATCTCCCTCATGTTATCAAAGATGCGCCTCCTTGCCCTGGTACGTACATATAAATAATACGGAGTACTAATATCCATATATGTTCCTAAATTATATGTTTTACTATGTATATATAATGCTTATTAAATATATGTCGACTTGTTCATTTTCCATAGGTGTGGAGCATGTTGGCGGAGATATGTTTGAAAGTGTTCCCGAAGGTGATGCCATCTTTCTCAAGGTAAGCTAAATCAATCATAATACTATAATTGTTTCCATATTTTAAACTAACTTAACAATATACTACCTCTGTAACAAATTATAAAAGTGGGTAGTATAAAAGAATAAGAGGGTAAAGATTATAAGTTAAAGGACAGAGAAAGTGAAGCAAAGAAGCATCGCATAGGTATCATTTCATGGGTAAAGTAGTCATTTTAAACAAAAAAGGTTAACAAAAGTGGAAACAAAAAAGTTGCAACAAATTTATTACGGAACAAAATAGCAAAAATTACAACTAAATTGTTACGAAGGTAGTATTTTTAAAGGTCGATGATATGTCGTAAAATTTAAGGTTGATACATGAATGTTTATACCATTATTGATTTTAATCGGTCAAATATTGTTTTATGTCTTTGAATTTGATAAGATATATGTTTATTTTTTTATAGTGGATCCTACATGACTGGAGTGATGAACGTTGCTTGATATTGCTAAAGAATTGCTACAAGTCATTGCCAGAAGATGGGAAGATCATTGTGGTTGAAGCAATTATCAATGATGAGCCAGAAACGACAACGTTTGCAAGAGCCATTAGCCAAGTAGACTTACTAATGATGACACAAAACCCAGGAGGCAAAGAGAGGAGCAAGAGGGAGTTTGAGGCCCTCGCTAAAGGTGCTGGATTTTCGGGCATCAACTTTACTTCTTGTGTGCACGGATTTTGGGTTATGGAATTCTATAAGTGATCGATATATAATGTTTCTACAAGAGATAATGTTCGAAAATTCAAATTCTTGAAACTATAATCGCATGTCTTATTTGTGTAGCATTTGCTATATGTGTTGTTCTTTATCATGTATTCACATCAATACGATGGAATCAAAATAATATATAAGAAGCATTCGAATTCGAGTTTATGTTCCTAGGAAAAATCCGTTCATATATGAAATCATTGGAGTTTGTTTTCTTCTTCTTAAGAAAATGATATATCTGCCAAATTTGCCACCCCTATGCTTATACATTTATTTGTACGAGTTTGTACGTAATAGAAACACCCAAAAAATGAAGGAAAAATAAATCAAAATGAGCCCAATTAATTACCCCATTTACACAATGGTGAAGCATAGTTTGGGCATTTATATGCACCCGGAGCATATTAAGTATTGTGCACCCGAGTAAGTGCACAACACGCTCTTACTATATTCAAACAATCATAATCAATGTTCAGCCTTTTCTGTACGTTGTTACTTTTCAATGAGTAATATT
Organism: Suaeda aralocaspica; assembly: GCA_016808085.1. Classification (NCBI taxonomy): domain Eukaryota; kingdom Viridiplantae; phylum Streptophyta; class Magnoliopsida; order Caryophyllales; family Amaranthaceae; genus Suaeda; species Suaeda aralocaspica. The sequence continues at coordinate 5,815,607 of PYUH01000044.1, read as the reverse complement.
CAAATTATAATCAGTAATATTATTCAGTGTCAATATACTCAATGATTATTGATTAAAGTCTTATTATTTAAAATATTGTAGCTCGAATCAGTAATAATATGGCAACAATTGATTCTGAAAAGTGGGTATTCATATTTTATCAATAATATTCAGATTTTTATAGATAAAACTCATTCTCTAATAGTTTTTGAAATAGCATTATTTTGTATATATGAGTGTACTGGATAAACTAATGCAAAGATATCAACTCAGCAATAGCAAGCCCAACAATTCTAAGTTAATTAATACTTATCAGCCTTTTGGTTACAGTCTTATTTTCATTACGTACCAAGTTATTAGAGGAAACAATATTCATTTATCTATATTCAGTGTTCAACTTTCATATTACTAATGTTAATTAGTTTCCAAAGAGCAATATCTAATGCAATATAATGTTTGATTTTCTATGTATAATGTTCAGTTTCATATGAACATTATTCGGCTCTCTAATTAGTGTTCCATGCATCATCATCAAACTCAAATTCATAGAGGAAGTTGGATTCCTTTGGTTGCTTCCAATTCCTTTGCTTGCCTGAAACAAATAATTATAGCATTTGATGTCAATGTTCAGTTTTTTGTTAGCATTGTTCATTATTGAATAGTAGTTTTGTAATTAATCAACATTTAGAATTCAATATACACTTTCTACTTCCAATGTTCGTATTTTTGTTACAAATCTTCGGAATTAGTGCAAGTAATATTCAACAACTTTATATAAGCAATATATCTTATTCGAAATCTGAATATTCAATGTAAAAGTATGAACGTTTAATTTTTTACACCGAATGTTCAAATATTTTCAATTTAATATATTTTATAGTTCATGCGTAATTTTTCATAACCAAAATTGATAATTTTTTGAATAGCTCATCTGATGCAACTGCTCTAAATGATGAATTCATTCATGGTTAATGGAATTATTCGTGAATTTAATTTATCATTAATATTGTGCAGCCACTAACGTAACTAACAGTAACAGAAATATAAATCTTATCTTATTCCTTTGATGTTCTATAAATAAAATTTTACGAGAATGTTAATGAATAGAAACAAATATTACCTCCTTTTTATATTAGTTGCAACAAAAATGTCATATGGACTTCCAGGCAAAATTTGTTTGGTGTATTAATAAAGTTAAAGATGTATGTGGAGAGGAGAGAGGAAGAAAGAAAAAACAACTTATAAAAGAAAAAAAAATTTGTTACAGATAATATGAAACCTCTATTTTTAGCAAATGTTGCGACCAATATGAAATGAAATCTCCATTCTTGCAATGCTCATGTTCATGTATTTAGGTATGATGTTCAATTTAGAGAGAGAAATAGTAGACCATTTAGAGAGAATGGTGAAAGAAAAAAACGCGAAACACAATAATTAGAAAAAGAAAAAAAGAAAGAAAATTTTTAATAGCAATGGTTAGCATTTTATATCCGGTGTACTTTAAGGTATTGTGCACCGACTATACCTTTTACTAATTGGATATTGTCCACTCAAGACACAAGACTCGGGAAGGAAACTCACCGTCTACCGGTGGAAATTGGGCGACAAACGCGCCACACATGAAATGTTTAGAGTCAACTTCAGGCCGAATATGTTTTACTTTGTGTCGATTAATTAATTTTGCATTTCGGCCTAAAATACAAGTATGAATAATTGAATGAATCAAAGCCAAATTCAACATTCAACATTCAACAACCTCCTTCCATCTTTGATCTTCAATTGATACATCATATCATATGTTTGACTGGACCACTATCCATATAAAAGATCAATAGGCTTAGGACCTATTTACTTTATCTTCAGATCAATTTAGTTCTATTCAATTCAGCTCAATTTTTCTTTTATTTTGCTATTCATTAATCCTTCACAAAAAACTTTCAGTTCAGCTCAGTTTAGTTCAGTTCAATTCATCTGTTTTCAGCTAAAATAAACAGGCTATTAGTTCTATTATTAGAAAAATGATACGAGTATATATAATCCTTAAGACTATGTTTAAAAAAATTAGAACGAAAATATTAAGCCAAATCACACATTTATTACATCGGTGTATGATAAATGTGTGATTTTATCATGAAATTCTAAATTATGTGTATTAATCTATGTATTTAATGCTTACTTGTAGTCCTTAGGGCCATATATTCATTATCCTTCTCATGGGTGAAATTAAATATAGTTGAACTAAATATAAGTTTAATTGTTTATTTTGAAAGTAAATATAAGTTTCGTTTGATAACAATAAAACCAACCACATGGTGTGTTCGGTCTTATATATATATATGAGAAAATCTCTAATTCGTACATAAAAGTAACCTTTTTTACTCATAATAGTAACATTGTATTGCCTAAAAAGCTAAGTAACTCCAATTCATCATTTAAATGAAAACACGTTAAATAAAAAAAAAAGTAACATCATATGTTTATATAGGTAACCTTAACATTTATTTTTAGACGATAAAATTAACTCTATTTATTTGTATCTGTAACCCTATTTTTTTCATTCAAGTAATTCTCTTCCTATCCTAATAATCCTATTTTCTCAATAAAATAACTTTAAACAAACAATTATAAGGTGTATAAATAAGTGGTCATACTATTAACTAATAATGCGGCCAACAACACATAAAAATTTAGCTAAAATAAGTAGAAAGGCACTTGTTGGTGTTAACAAAATGTCAAAACTTTGTAAAAGTTAAAATAATAAAAGTTCACAACAACCCCTTTAAATTATAATAACAAAAAGTACTACGACGGTAGTAACTAGTAAGTAGCTTTGTCATCGAGGCCCCTCAAAAATATACTTTACTTTTGAAACAAAAAGCATTATTAAATGTGATAAATTAGGAGGTTTTTTTTTAAAATTTATATGGAACACATTTTCAATATAACTTCTACCACAAATTAGTTGCAATAAATGTTATCTCTAAGAATTTCTTGTACGTTTCTCGGTGCATATGTATCATGTATGAAATATGAACACATCATTACTATTTATGTATTGTAGGTTTTTGGGTTGTGAGTTTACTATTCATGCTGTGTCTAATTTTTATTGTGTGAAACGAGAAAATATTGGTAAAAATGTGCAAAATACTTTTAAGTTGTAAATGGTTTTGAACTTTTGATGGATAGAAAGTATAGGAGTAGTTATCAAGTCATAACATTCATCGTTCAAGTTACGTATATTCTCAAGCCACAATGAACATTACGTACCCAAGTCATGAATCTGATATTGAGTTCACGTTAGTGATAAGCACATTCAAGTCTTAACAACAAGATATTGTTATGGTCGATTTTCCCTGACTAGACTCGACCCCAGACGAGTCAGTAACCGTTAGTCCGAGATTCATGGAAACCGTTGAGCAGTTCAAATCAATTCTTCAGCAGATTCAAAGGGTTGAACAAGTCTACTGGGGAGGTACATTGAACCTGGACAGAGATTAGACTTCTTGGAGAAAAAGAAGGAAACTGCTTTCCTATTTTTTAGGGAAGGCGAAGACCGTTGGAAATGTTTCCTAGGTCTCAATGCTATAAATTCAGCTCACTAATCAGTCCAAGGACACAAGGACAGCTCACTGAAAAATACTCCTAAGTTAAATTACTCGCATTGTACTCTAAGCAAAGTTTATCTTACGTTCATCATAGTGAAACGGTGGAATTACTCCCACCCGCAGTTTTTCCCACTTTGGGTTTTCTGCGTCATCAAAATATTGTGTCTTGTCTACTTTAATTTCTTTCGTTTTCATACTTTGCATTATTAGTTTTATCTATCGAATTGCATAATCTATCTAGCCGTCGTAGTCCCAACCTAAGATCGTTCTAAGCGATTTTTGGCATAAACAGATATCACATCAAAAATAAAATAAAGGTCCTTTGAACTAGCTAGAGACTCCCCACCCTGTCACAAATAGTTTCGATCTAGTTCATATGCATTTGAAATTCCCAAATTAATTGGAAAAATAGCAAAATACCTACAATTGAGGTCAAATATGATTTTTTTCACTTCATCATTGCTATCAAAGAGTAAATATTACCAATCTAAGGTCAAATGAAAATTTTCCCATATGATCCGTACATGAACAAAAATTTCTTTGGCATAATTCTGTTAGTTTGATCGAAATAGAGATGAATTGAACTGAATGCAGCCAGATTGAAATGAAGTTATATTTGTAATGGAGATAAGTGGAATTGAACTAATTTATTGAATAGAGCCGACATAAAATGAACTGAAGTAACAAAAATTTCAATTCAAAAGAACAAACCCTTAATTGTGGTATGGCGTGCAATATATGTACTCATGTTAGTTAGAATTTTTTGTCAAAATTAAATCAACAATTTGTGAAGCTGGTCAATATGGAGGAAGTATTTGTCCATAAGCGATCTGGCCTAGAGGATCATTAGTTCTTTTTTCCTAACTTGACTACTCATTCTGACTTGAAAAAATAACACCCGTGAATTGAATTTAAAATTAATTTAATTAGTGACTTAAAAGATATGCAATATGACATGAAAAAAATTATGACTTGAAAAATGCTTATTTTGACTTAAAAAGCATGTCACTGATTCGAAAATGTTTTTTGTAAAATTACAAATTTGTCCGGATCTCTAGGCCAACTCGTCTATGCATATATACTTTCTTGTCAATATGAGTCGAAAGTTTGTAGTCTGGAATAAGGAATGGATTGACCTTCTATTAATTTTCACGAATGACACATTAAAATGCGACATTTATCATATTTGATCAATTATAAGAAATGAAATTGGCGTACCAATATTGATTTTGTGAATGTCACTACTAATTTAGAATTTTTGGCACTTTGCTCACAAGTCACAAAGCAAGAAGCCATTCATACCGTAGTGATAGTGAATTGCACATTTACACCGGCTATTGCACCCTCTAATTAATACTGTAGTCTAATCATTGGCCCACTACCCAAGTCCGAGTTCTATATAATGCATGGTTTTAGGGTGTAAAAGAAACCCACAAATTTATAAGCAAAGAAACATAACTAATACACAAAATGGCTAACCATCTCAACGTCCAAAATGGAAACACTAGTGCTAGTAACGGGTCGCTAGGTTACGGTCATCCTTGCAATGAAGGGGAGGCCTATGATTATGCAGCTCAAATACTTAATTCTTGTGTTCTGCCCATGGTCATGAACACTATCATTGACTTAGGGGTACTCAGTCTAATTAATGATGAGGCGGGTTCCAATGGGTTCTTGCCGGCTGAGTTAGCAGCCCGGATCCAGACCAAGAACCCTGAAGCTCCGGACATGTTGGATCGGATGTTGAGGGTTCTAGCTACTTACTCTGTAGTGAGTTGCACGCTAGGTACCACTGCCGATGGTGAGGTTCAAAGGCGGTATGGACCCACTCTTCTCACGAAATTCTTTGTACCAGCTGATCAAGATGGGATGTCATTAGCCCCTATGTTGGAGATGGCTGTTGATAAAGCCTACCTCTCTAGCTGGTAAGCTTGATCAACTAGTTTTCAGTGCTAATTATTTAGTCACTACACTTATAAGGCCGTGGTTTTAGAGCCGAAATTTACCAAACTGAACTTAATAAAATTAAGTTAACTAAAATGTAATCCGTATTATATTGAACATGCTTAGCACCATGACTTTTTTTAGTCACAATGAATGATTTAAGGGTTTTGGAATGGAATTAGCGTAAAACTAATTAAATTAAAATACATATAAATGGAGTTAACAATCCATAACTTGTACGTTAATTAATAATTCTTTCATGCTGAAAATTTTAGGAGCAAAATGAAAGAAGCAGTGTTAGATGGAGGGATCCCATTCAACAAGGTACATGGGATGCATGCATTTGAATACGCTAAAGTGGATCCAAAGTTCAACAAAATGTTCAACAAGTCAATGTATGATCCGTCAACAGTTCTCATCCAAAAAATCATCGAGAAGTACAAGGGTTTCCAAAACATTGAAACATTGGTTGACGTAGGAGGAGGTCTTGGACATTGTATCCGTGCCATTATATCTCAATACCCTTTAATCAAAGGAATCAATTTTGATCTACCGCATGTCATTGAACACACCTCTCCATTGACCGGTAAACTGCTTCTTATATGTAGCGCCTAACGGCTATATTTATACCAGTCTAACGACTGTTTAATATTTATTATACTTGTCTACTTAAAATTGATTATAATTTAATTTTAATAATAAATAAATGTCCTGATATATTTTTATATTAGGTGTGAAGCATGTTTATATTTATACCAGTCTAACGACTGTTTAATATTTATTATACTTGTCTACTTAAAATTGATTATAATTTAATTTTAATATTGAATAAATGTCCTGATATATTTTAATATTAGGTGTGAAGCATGTTGGCGGAGATATGTTTGACAATGTACCTAATGGAGATGCTATTTTCTTGAAGGTTGGTCTCTCTTCCATTATATTAGTTACATTGACAAGCTAACCCTCTCTAATGTATTTCTTTTATGTTATATGTTACATTAATTATATATAGTGGGTCCTTCATGACTGGAGCGACGATCGTTGCCTAGTGCTATTGAAGAATTGCTACAATGCCTTGCCGGAAAATGGGAAGGTGATCGTCGTAGATGCAAACATCACGGACAAGCCAGAGACGACGTCCCTCTCAAGAGCCATTAGTCAGTTGGATGTTAACATGATGACACTTTACCCTGGAGGCAAAGAGAGGACTAGAAGACAGTTTGAAGTCTTGGCTAAAGCAGCTGGGTTTACTAGTGTTAACTTTGATTGCTATGTGTCCCATTTTTGGGTTATGGAATTTTGCAAATGATTGGAATTCTATGCTTAGTTGTTTTAAATTAATTTATGCATTCTAAATAATAACTCGATCAAGTATGTGTGTGATTTAATTTTAATGATCTTTCAAAACAGTTGTAACAAGTAGATGAAAAATGTAAATCTTAGCTCATTTGGTGAGTTATTGGTGATCACTTAATTACTTCATTACTGTATTAAGGATAATGCATTATAAATTTACGTGTTTTTTCAATCAAATGCTTAGTGTTTTTTCTTAACATAATGTACCGCTGAGTTTAGTACAATATAATACATATATTGGTTTTATCACTTAACAATCGTCCATATATGAGGGGTTTTTTTTTTTAAATCAACTTTTGTTAAAAAACAAATCCCTTTTTATAATAATAAAGGCTTGATTCATACTACAATTCGAGTCAGATTTCGAGTTTAATAATCTGGTTTACACATCAAGTTAGCTAATATAGAATAGCATTCCCTACAAATTTCAACATTTCAATGTCCAAACTCCAAAACATTGTATATATAAATTAAGTGAAGTGAACAAATGGTTATGACTTCATTATATAGGTGACCAATATAATGATTTGGAGTGTAGAAGCAGCACATAAATTTTGATATATATAAACTCCATACTTTGTTCTACTGCATGTAACACTAACAAAGATAAAAAATGCCATAAATTAAAAATTAAACCAAACATATATTCAAAAGAAACCAAATGGCTAATAATTTTTACACTGTCCAAAACAAATACGAGTGCACTAGTGCTAGTTACGGGTCATTAGGTCATGATCATCCTTACAATGAAGAGGAGACCTATGATTATGCAGCTCAAATACTTAACTCTTGTGTCCTTCCCATGGTCTTGAACTCTATCATTAACTTAGGAGTGCTCAATATTATCCATGACAAGGCTGGCTCTACTGGGCTCTTGCCCGCCGAGTTGGCAACCAAAATCCAAGCCCAAAACCCCGAGGCTCCGATCATGTTGGACCGGATGTTGAGGGTTCTAGCCACTTACTCTGTTGTGACTTGTACTGTTGTTCACACTACTGATGGTGGAGTCCAGCGGCGGTATGGGCCAGCGCCTGTCACCAAGTACTTTGTGCCTGATCAAGATGGGGTGTCATTAGCTCCTATGTTGAACTTGGTTCTTGATGAGGTCTTCCTTTCTAGCTGGTAATTATCTTAGAAATTTAGTATGTATGAAGGGTTTTTAATTTCTTTCGTCGTCTTTTTTCTGAAATTAAAATTTCTATTCATGATTAAAGATATTGTGTGGATAAAAAGAAATGAGAGAAAATAAGGGATGACCGTAACAGAAGCGATGGGATGGAATAGCCCCATTAATTTATTTACATAAAGAGTTGTAGAAGAGGAAAACAAATTTAGAAAAAACCTAGAATTTTTGATATCATGTAAGAGTATTTGAGAAAACGTGTCCTTCTTAAGGCTACAACGTCAAATTAATATAGCATAGTGTATGATATCTTACAATGAAATGACTAACCTACCCTTTACATATATTACACATATATAATACTCTAAGTCTCTAACAAAAACAATTCAAAGAAACTTTTGCGGCGGTGTTTATCTCGAAATAATAAAATTTGTAAAGAAATAGAGCTGTTAAAATTCTCTTCATTATTCTCCCTTTTCTTCCCCTCTCTTTCCTCTCCCTTTCCTTCCCCCTCTTTTCTCTTTCAAGTTGCTATTCAACCCTAAATAATTAATTAGGAATTGAATATGGCTCTAAAATTGAATCAAATATATAAAAGATTAAAAGGTATTGCATACGCATGGTCCACGGTAAACTTAATTACTATGTCATAACTATTTTAGTGTGATTATCATTATAGGCAACTTTAACCAAATTTAGAGCAATTTTCAAACTTGTTATCATATTACATGTGGTAGGTTTTTAAGGGAAGAGTTTTATTAATGTATGACTACCTTGATTAGTTAACAACTTATTTTGGTAGGAGTCATTCCGTCGTTGTTGTAGAAGGAATTATATAGTAAAAATCATGGAAAGATAATCTTAAAAAGTGTATAAATTTAACCACGAGCTAATCTAACATTATACTATTGAAAATTATATCATAATTGAGGATTCATGTTTGAGATTTTGGATCTCTAAACCATACACGAAACACCTCACTATAAAGTTTGGAGTATTTTTTTTTCTAGTTGAAAGTCAAGCCAAAGAAAAAAAAAATTGTAAAATCTGGCTCAATTGTAAATAGTATGCAAATCACGCAACCATTTTACATATAAATTATGCTATAGATTATTGGTCCTTTAATTTGCACCCTATGGCCCTTAGTTATTTAATTTGTAGCATTAATGTAGGGTCATGTACCTATAATTTATGCATCATTTCTTTTGTATATAACAAGTCGATTAGACCATACAGTGTTACATAGTAATCGATAAAAAAGTATATTACCTATAATCAATTTTTATTGTTCATACTGAATTAGTGATTCCCTTATTTCTTTAATTTTAAGGTCAATTCAGGGACGTATAATATGATGTTAGTCTCGCCTACTTCCGGGGTACATAAAATGCATGGATCTTAGTGACTTTTTTTACAATTAATAACCATTTATGACCACAATCGATCTTTGTCACTAGACAGTTAATTAGGAACATCTAAACGATGTGTTTGTTTTGTGCTGCTTATTAAGATTCTGGTTGTTTGGAAAGAAAAGATGGCCCGATTATTTTATTGGAATTCACTAATATTTCTTTTAATTTTTATAACATATAGGAGCAAGTTGAAAGAAGCTGTGTTCCAAGGAGGGATCCCATTCAACAAGGCACATGGAATGCATGCTTTTGAATACCCTAATGTGGATCCAAGATTTAACAAAATTTTCAACAAGGCAATGTTTGATCAATCAACATTTATCCTCAAAAATGTTCTCAAAAAGTACAAGGGTTTCCAAAACATAGAAACACTTGTTGATGTTGGAGGAGGTCTTGGGCATAACATTCATGCAATTAGATCTCAATATCCGTCCATTAAAGGAATCAACTTTGATCTGCCTCATGTCATTGAACATGCCCCTTCATTGCCTGGTATATGAAGCTCGTTTAGTATTATTGTGGTTTATCCGTCAACAAAATTAATTTAGCCCTTATTAGAATTTGCATGTTTTAGAAAAACATATACCACTTTTCGTAGTTTTTTAAAAAAATAAAAACTTTATTGAAAACAATAAACAATGACGAACGAGCCCTACTTAAATATATGTTGCCTTGACTACTCAAAACCGACATATTGATGACTAAGTAGAAGAAAAATAAGCCTATGAAGAGCCGAAACTAATTTTATTTATTCCAAGAATTAATTATAAAATATATTATATTAATTAATTAATTATTGTAAATTTAATTAATTTTAATTAGGCGTGGAGCATGTTGGTGGAGATATGTTTGACAATGTTCCCAAAGGAGATGCTATTTTCATGAAGGTTAGACTCACATTCACATTGAGGGAATATGTTTTTTTCGTAGGTTTTGGTTTTTTAAATTATGCATTGATCAAGCTAGTGTTTTATTATACGCCGTAGTGGATCCTTCATGACTGGAATGATGAACATTGCCTAGTACTGCTGAAGAATTGTTACAAGGCCTTGCCAAACAATGGAAAGGTGATCATCATTGAAGCAAACATCGCGGACGAACCAGAGACGACTGCCCTTGCAAGAGCTATTAGCCAATTGGATGTTAGCATGATGACACTTAACCCTGGAGGCAAAGAGAGAACTAAGACGGAGTTTGAGGCCATGGCTAAAGCATCTGGATTTGCTAGTCTTAACTTTGTGTGCTATGTTTCCAACTTTTGGGTTATGGAATTTTATAAATGATTAATGATCTATCATTGTTTCTATATATGCACACAAATCACATTGGCATAAGCAGAAATAATGTAATCGCATACGTTAATTAAGTTGTAAACAATAAACGGTTAGCTCATTTGGTTAAGCCTATGACTACGTTACGTGTGCTCATTAATGTCTTATGGAATATGATGTACGAAGTATTATATATATGGATTTGTGTTCGATCTTGATTTAATTTTTCGATCAATGCTAGCATTTTGTATTTAATCCATAGATACAACCATACAAACATTACTCCGCGGAAAACAGCAAAAACGACTTGATCTAGTAGTGTTTAGGTGATATATATGAAGTTGTCAACAAAAAGTTAAATTATGCAAATGGAACATTATTATTAGTGGGCATTATCATCCTCTGATACTACAAATTATACAGGAATTATGAATAGGTACAAGAGTGGATTTTGAAGTAGGGAGACTTTACTTAAATAATAATAATAATAATAATAATAATAATAATAATAGAGGAAGATTAAAGATACAAAAGAGGGGGGGGGGAAAAAAAAAGGGGTTTTTAAGGGGGGGGGAATTTTTTTTTCAATTAAATGAAAAAAAAAAAAAAAAAAAAAAAAAAAAAACTGCAAAAATCTCTGTTCAACTCTTTTGAACATCCCAAATTTCTTGATGACATTTCCCCTTTTCTTTTAGTTTGTCCCAATTATATCCTTGTATGTTTTATTGACTTTCTGTATCAAAGCTTCCCTGAAAACATATTGTATATGTTTAGTATGTCATACTTTGTATATTATTAAGCTAATACTGTTATATTGAATGTTAGATTATTAGTTAGAAGTAATCAACAAAATTTGATTTACCTGTCAGGCTTGAAGATTATGTTCCGGTACGCGAACCACTGCATTACAAATCAAAAAACTCTGGATTAAAACTTATAATGTATGCATAGTTATACTAAAATCAAATTGTAATTGTATTTATAAAAGAGATTAGGTAAAGAAAGTTTATAGTACCCCACTGTAACCAATGCCTACAAGCTCAAAAATACCAGGGAATAGAGGAAGCCTGTCAATTGCCTGCAACAAAAAAACATTCATCAACTTAATATTGCAAATTTTGTTATACACTCGAGTTTAATTTATTAATTGGTATGCAATGGAAGCTTTCGGTTAAGTTTGTACTCCAAATTTATTTAGTTTACTGAAGTTATTTGCATGATAACATGTTAAATGGCCTATATAGCGTACTATGAGTAATATGTGCCTTTTAAATGTACTCTTTTTTCAATCACCGGTTCACTACTATTTTTCTCGCTTATACGCTTCATGAAAAAATCAAATCATAGATCATAAGTTAAGTGCACAAAATTTGAAATCGATTTCGAAACTGTTCAATTTAGTATTGAGATAATTATCCAAAGAACAAATATATATAATATAGATGCATACTTATCGATTGATTAAAGCCTATTGATTTAGGGCCTGTTTACTTTATCTTAAAATTAGTTCAGTTCAATTCAACTCTTCTTTTATTTTGCTACTCATTAATCTTTCATAAAAAACTTTCAGTTCAATTCAGCTCCAATCAATTCAGTTCAATTCAGATGTTTTCATAAACAGACCCTTACTAGTGTTGTGTTGCTGTTGATCAACACAAATGTTTGTTGGTGGATTTCTTGTGTTCGATGACGTTTATCAAAACCTTTTTTTTCCCAATTAGTTAGGTTAAACTCAACTTATACGGTATATAGTTGCAAATACTAAACAATAAGGTTTTGACAGAGCATAAAAACTATTTGTGTATCTTAACCATTAGCTTAAAGATTTGGTTGGGATGGTTCTCTAATAATTTTCGTCACCAAGTGATCAAATCACAAACATATCTAACTAATCTTGTCCATGCTAGAAAATTAACAACAAAGTTACAATTTATATATATATATATAAATAATTAATTAATTAGTAGATGATAATTAAGCACTAAAGAGTTTAGCTAATGAAATAAATTAAGCATAAATAACTAATTAACAAAGAAAAGAAAAATAAGACTCACAGAAATCAAGCCAGCAGAACCCCAAAGAGCAACAGCTCCAGCTACCGCCAATGAACTCACTGCATATTTGTCTTCCACTTTGTCCCACTGTTCATTTTCATCCATTTAATAAACATGTTACAAATATTACTATTTGTTCAACTAAATGGATAACTTGAATTTTCTTACAGTTTGTTTGATAGTTTTCAGTAACTCTGATGTGTCAAGACTATCAGCTTCCGGAGAAACCTCAGCAGAAGAAACATCAGGAGATGTTGGTGTTACGGCTGCTGGTGATGGTGGTGGTACTGCTGCTGCGGCTGCCATTGGGACTTCCCCTGTGGCCATGACCGCAACGTTCCGAGCTATCTTCCGGTCTACATGTACAACATAATCATTACTTGATATATTTACTTAGACATACAACAACTAGCTAACTACTAACTAAATGTTGCATGATGCCAATTGCCAAATGTTTAATCTATATTAATGTGTGTAAAGCATAAGTTGGTCCATATATTTGCATCTTAACAAACAATAATAACATGCTACACATAAATATATATAATTGAGCATACAATTAATTGCAATATTTTTGGTTTATAATTAAAGTTACGTTCCTAAATTATGTTTAGTCTCTACATATTTAAATATTGTAAATTTGTAAGTGTTGTAAGAGTTGTAAGCTATACTCGTAGACAACATTTGCTTAGCTCAAACTTCAAAGTACTAAAATATGTGTGTCAATTTATAAGGATTTAGTAATACATACAATAAGCAGTAGTCCTGGATACGCGGCTTTGGAATTGGATAGGGGGCAAAGGGAGGGTAGGGAACGAGACACATTGTGGAGAGGCGGAAGCCGATTGTCGAGGCGTGGTGTCGATAAGGGCGGAGGAAGAGGTGAGTGAAAGTGCATTGGTTGTGGTGGTGGCCATAATTTGTTAGCTATAGTTTGTTGCACACAACTACTAGTCTACTACACCCTTAGATGTGTTAGTGTGTAACAACGAATGAAGTTGGATAAAAAAAAAAAAAAAAAGGTTGTTAGGCCACACAAACCACTGTTAACTGGAAATTTGGGTGAAGGAAGAAATTAAGAAAATAAATGATTATTAATAGTATTGATGATTAAGTTTCATTGAAGTTCGATTAACTGGTGCGCAAAATTAAGGGGCGTTTGATTTTTTTTTTTTTTTTTTTTTGAGGGATTGACAGGTGGAGAATGGAATTGATTTCTTAAGGAAAGAATTGTAGAGAGCCACTCAAGTGATGAATGATCAAGATAGTGCTGATGTGGCTTTTTGGATAGGGGTTTTATGGTGTTTATTTATGCGAAATGTTCATTTATGGACCCTCACAATTTTCTTTTCTTAGTTGTGCCTTATAGATCTATGCTTGATTCAATTTATGTAAGCAATTATTTTTATATTTTAGAATTGATCAAATTAGAATGGTAATAACTAATGATGTATGTAGTGAGATGTAAGTCTAGAGCTCTTAACAAGCAACCTTAGACAAAAACGGCATGAGTTATTCTTTAGTCAAACGGTCTGATCATTATTAGATCACATTTTAGTTGAAAAAAAATTGATAGAAAGCATTTAAATGATGTTGGAGATGGTGTTTTCACATGTATAATTTTACACATATTTTGTTTTTTTTTTTTTTTAAAGTCAATTACTCTGCTTTTAGTTGATTTGATAAGAAAAATGGTTCATAATACTAATAACCTAAACTAAGATTGAAATAGTTTGATAATGTATGATAAAATCATTTGTCGGTCACTATAATTAGTATTTGATTGCAATTACAATATTCATTTTCAACACCTTATATGGCAATGTATATAATTTTCCATAATACTAATATATATTTTTTAAAGTACACATTAATTCAAACTAACCATGTCCCAATTATTATCTTAAAGATTGGATGTAGAAATAAAGTTTTGTTGTAAATTTTTAATCAAATCAAACACTAAAATCAATCTAGATGATGAATGAGATTCTATCATCAAAAATTTACAAACACAAATCAGAAGCCCAATAATATTTTGTTTGATAAAAGTGGGCTGAAGCCCAATGCTTAAAAGGCAGGCTTACCGTTCACATTAATATGCAATTGGGCCGTCAAGGGCTCACACACCTAGTGGAGAGTCCATGGGTGAACAAGGGTTACGGCCCTGAATATCGGGGCATCGTACACGGGTTAACAGCCCAAATCAAAGGTGGCCTTTTTGGGCCTTTTTTGTTAAACTATTAGGACCACACTTATCAAATTTGCATATGATAAATAATACACTTATTTTTGTTTGTGCTACAATGGTGGGGTGAGGTACCGCAAGATCTTCTGCAACCGGGATAGAAGTTTTAACCATTTGAGTTAACCATCAGTCTAAAATAATAATCACTTATAGTTACACCATCCACTTTGTTTTGTTTTTGTCCAATATTAGTACAAGACTACAAGTCATCAAACCTTAATCATCAAGGGAGTAAAAAGTAGAAAAATATAGCGAGATTAGATATTTCTCACAATGCAACCACAGACATAGATGAAAATTTATGTCTAGACAAACAAATATTGTACCATTGCCATATGCGCCAATACTAAATATCTTATGAGAATGAGGGATAGCTCAGTTGGTTGGATTTTTCTGATCAATTTTAACAAATTTTGAGATCAATTTTCACCATTCAGTCATTCACCCATATGGCTCCCTATCACCAAAGAATTATCATATGGGGATATTTAGTTATTGAACACTCGATTCTAGTTTACTCTTGGCATAATTTCATCCCATGAATGCCCATTTTTAAACTTAATATATTTTTGTTTATTCCAGAAGTTCTTTTAAGACGTACAAAATTGATTTTTAGAGTGACTATTTTTTTTAAAGTACTATAAACAACTTTTTATATGGCATAAACTACTTATTACAAATATGTATTACTTCTTATTTTGTTTCTGTCATATTCTACATAACCTAATTACCTAGTGTCTTAATCCAAATACAATTTTTGGCCCATTTCTGAACAATCTAGTTTTTACGCAACGTAAGCAATTACACCCTATATGGCTATATATGTGGAGTACACTGATCAAAGTATAAGAGAAATGGAGAATGAGACAAAAAAAATTGTAGGATGTGAGTGAGTACGTAGGAAAAAGATGGATGAGAACGACCTCACAAGTCACAAACTCACAATGGCAAAGCTGTAAAATGCAAGAGATTGACTTCTGAAAAAAAAAAAAAAAAAAAAAAAAAAAAGGGTGAACAATTGAAGTACTCCGTAGTGATTGTAAAAAAAGCAAATGGTCCTTTAGTTTTGAGATTGGTACACTTTGACATTGAACATAAACATAGTTGAATATCAAAGTTAAATAATAGTGAAAGATGCTACTCATAGATTTGGGTTTACTACTTTACATGATCACATTATGGAACAGCATAATGGGGGCTTTGCTATATGGTAAAATCCAACAGTGACACCCCACCTTAGCCAATGTGTCCTAAAACCAGATAAGATTGTACAAAGATGAAAAAAAAAGTTTTTTTTAAGTAATACCTAGAAGTGTACTATTCACTCGGCCTTTTTTTAGTTGTTATTAGGGTTTTTGACATTATTTATATATAATTTTGACTCATTTGATGTTTAATACATAGCGAAATTATATCATATGGGATCTTATTTGATTTGTCTCGATGTATATTTTCCGAAAATATAATTTTTATATTTATTTATTATACCAAACTCAAAATATTAATTTTATAAGTTGTATTTTGGGAGATACGATAAAATAAATGTACCAAGTAAAAAAAGACCAAAATTTGTATAATCTTTTAGTGGTATAACAAAAAAAGTTTTTTTACGTAATACAATGACGTATATTAGTATAGATATTTTTGCGGTACAACCAAAAAAAGGTTTTATTCAATGATAATCACATTGTTAACTCTTATATTTATTATCGTAAATTGATTTTTTATTCAATGAAAGTCATGTTTTTCTAAGTGATTGAGCAATAATAATATATATGAGAAGAATTATCAATTGGAGGCCTGAGACAACGAACCCTCTAAACATGTTTTTCGTCCTATATTTCTCTCACATGTTAAGGGTGACTACATGACACCTCATTTGTTACCTTTCATTTTTAATAGTTTGTGAAAACGGTTACTTTAGTACTTTTCTTGGTCCGTTCATAACCCCCGGGATCATACTATATGTTATGAACCCTTATAAACTGCTTGAGGGACCTCTTTTGACCCTATGGGCATCATTTAAAATTTTTGACAATTTTTTACCGGGACTAAGAAAACTTAGTTAGAAAACTGTGAATTATAGCCTCGTTATTGGCTTTCAAAGAGTTCTTCCGCCGTTGTCTTTTGTATCCCTCTATATTTCTCCCACATGTAGAGGGTGATTATTGGACACCCACGCTCGATTTCATCCTTAAAAATTTGTTATCTTCCAATTTTATATAGTTTTTGAAAACGCACACATTTGTACTTTTCATTGACCCGGGTTCATAACGTCTTGATCATATGGTGACATTATGAACCTAGATAAACTTCTCGGGATCCTCTTTTGACCCTAGGGCATCATGTAATTTTCGATAAATTTGTTTGCCCAAAAAAAAAACGTTGAAAACTATGGATTATAACTCTTATTTTTTGCTTTTAGAGGGCTATTTTGGGAATTGCATGGTCTTATTTTCGCTCTACATCTCTCCCTCACATACTGACGGTGACCATAAGACGCCCCACACTCAATTTCATTCTTTAAAAACCTGTTATATTCCATTTTTACAGATTTTTTGCAAAAAGTCACATTGTACGTTTTGTGATATCATGTCATAACATCCAAGATCATATTGTGACTTATAACTCAAATAAACTGTTCAAGGGTCCTCTTTTGTCCCTAGGAACCCATATAAATTTTTTGGCAAATTTTTATAGTGACCCTGAAAAACCTAAAAAACCGTGAATTATAATCTTCGTTTTGGCTTCCAATGGTTGTTGCAGGCATTGTCTTGTTTTCGCGCTATATATCTCTTAGATTTTGAGGGTGACCACAGAATGCCTCGCGTTCGATTTTTTCCTATAAAAACATGATATCTTCCATTTTTTTATAGTTTTTGAAAGCACCTTTGTACTTTTCGTGATCCCGGGTTCATACCGTCCAAGATCATATGGTGACGTTATGATCACAAATAAACTGCTCGAGTTGTTGTCTTATGACCCTAGGACATCATGTAAAATTTTCGGCATTTTTTAACGGGACCTAAAAAACCTAAAAAACTGTGAATTAGAGCCTCCGTTTTTGGTTTTCGGGATATTTTAATATAAAAAAATTAACTATGTATTTATTATTGTGAATGAGTATTTTTAATTGCTAAAAATACAATTGCATCTCACCCAACTACTTCAAATTTAGTCTTTGAGATTATTGTTCCAGATTTTCAATTACTTTGGTGTAATAATATCACTTAAAGATTTGAAGTTTTGTATTTGTAAGGGTTGCTCTATTTCGACTTTTGTTTTATTAAATTGACCTGTTGTTTTATTTGATAAAAAACCGGGTGCAGAGATATACACTCAGATTTTACTGTCTCCTGGTGTCTTCTGAATATGTTTTAAGTAAACAATGTAAACTATCGAATGCTCCATTAGGTTTGTAATATTTGCTCATTTTCTTATTTTAGCTGATTCAAATCACAAACTTCATTTTTCTTATGAGTTAAAAATTCATTCAAAGGCATACTTTTCTTTATCAATGTTGGACATCAACAATCTCCTTAACAATCTTTTTTCATCAAGCGGATAAAGTATGAATGTACTCCGTACATTGTGGTGTAAAATGAAAGTACTCTAATAGCAGTTGGCAACTGTACAATTTGGTCATGGGTTGACACAAGCACATAACAACGATATGGTATCGTCCCTCCCAAATTAAAGCAAAAAAGTCAACGATTATTATTTGGAGGTAACTACTCGTAGGAAGTACCATTCCTCAACCGTTGTCGTGCGTTTACCAAGCTACCCACATTATTTGCCACAAATATCTCCTGCTCTAAAGTTTCAGATGCTCACGAATTCAGAAATTGCCCTCACACATAATTATTGCTTCCTTAATTAATTACCCTTCGTTGTTTATTATTTGGGATTGGATATTTATACAATACAGTAGGTATATGGAGATTACAATTTTATAAATGTTGGAGAAACAATGGGATATAAAATAAAAAATATAGTGTAAAGTAAGGAAAAATTTGGTAAGAAAATGATAAAAATCAGGTTAAGTTATATCATTGTGTTGGGATTAACCCAAAAAGAAAATGTAGCAAGTAATAAATTTCAATAAGACATTCGCACCAATAAAATGTAGGGTATTTTTTTGAAAAAAAGAAGTAAGAAGAAAGAAAGCGACTTATTATTGCAATCAACCAATCATACATTCCCACCAAATAGAAGCATGTAACCTTATTAAGTCGTATATATGTAGTATTCAAATATTTAATGATTTAGAATTTTAGATAATGAATTATGTTGTTGTATGATGAAACGTGTTAATACCTATATTGGCTATATTATATTATATAGGCCTTATAGGAACATATGTGTTGAGATGATCAGGGTAGACTCAACCTTTGGCACGGACAATAAAGCTAGCCCAAAGTAAGGTTTAAGACGACTTTAAGCACATATGTGGCTTGTTTATAATCTGTCCTAACCCAAAAGGCATAAAATTAAAGTTTGCCAAATAAATAATCGTACCAACTACCAAAACTAGCCAAATCTACTTTAGCATCAAGGTTAGGTGACCTAAAATTGTAGTACTGCGCAATACTTCTCCCCTAGTTCTAATAGTTTTTGAGATCATTTTGATCATTATTCTCCCCTAACACCAGATGAAGAAGAAAAAAGAGGGTCTAATTACTATAACACCTTTTTAAAAATGATATTTTAGCATGTCTATAAAACATTACGGAAAATATTTTCTATCAACTCTTGATACTAGGTAAATGAATCATGATTATTAATGATAATTTTGAGGGAATTAAGAGATTCGAAGACCAAACTTTGAGAACATACCCATGGCTGTGGATCTCCAAACAATGTGGTTTTTAGCTAATTTCATCTCTTGAGAAATGAGAATAATTGGACAAATATTCTCCCCTTAAACTTCTGCGGTCAAGCTGAAGCAGTTTTGTGAGCGATCACTGCCACCTTGTCGGTGCCTTTGAGATGCTGTTATGCTACTAATTGTGATCTGTGTACAGCAACCCATGTCGTATTACATACGTTCTGTTACATTATGTATTTAACAGGAGCTTAGGATGTTGAAGGGGAAGTACCGAAGACTTTGGAGATAATGAAATGTGACTACGTATTGACTTTAGATACTTCGTATTTAATAGTGTAAAACTGTTCAACATGAAAATATTATAAAGTGTATAATATTATTGTTTAAGAAAGTTGCTAATTAATTACAACAAAAGTTCAACTTTATTTTTGAGGTAATCATATCTGTCTTATTTCGTTGCTTAATTCTTTATGACTTTATTCTCATCTCTTTTAATTTGGGTTATGTATTTCCATATTCTCATATTATTTCCGAACTTCTCTCACTCCACATGACAGTGGTTTCATGTGAGGGAGAAAAGAGTGCAGAAATCACCACTGCTTAAATTTTAATTAAGTTTAAGTTTAATTTTATAACTAAAAAAAATAGGGGTATATCGTATATGTACATCGCTAATCCTTAATTTCCTATGGGGTGCAACTTATTCATGTTAACAATAAAAAATAATACTCCCTCCGTCTTTTTTACTTGCTACATACGGATCAAAAAGCTCTCACATATTTTGGTCCAATGTAGCAAGTAAATAAAAAAGAGGGAGTAATAATATAAAAAATGGGGATTAAAAAGCTGACAAACGTGGTGGATTCACTGCCCCATGCACATGGGGATGGCTGCTCTGTACTCTACAGTCTACTCTCTTCTTCTTCTCACTGTCATTCTGACACCTGTCCTCACTCTCTCTTCTCTTAGCTTCTTTCTTTCTTCTTTCACTCCTTTGACTTACTTTCGCATCAATTACTTCCCTTGACCCTTTTTGACTCCTTTTACATTTTCTTTTTATCAGCTCTTAACTTTCACTAACTTGAATTCCTAATCATATACTCCGTATTATGCCAACAATATTTTATTTGATAGTCGTACATTCACTTTTATGTGAATTATTATAATTGTACGGGTGTGCTTATTAATTTATGAATTTAAATTTATATCTTCAATTAATATTTTTGTTGACTCATTTGACTGAATATAATTATAATGGGCCGGGACTACACATAACACTTATCACTTTATTTTATCACCTTACTATAAGTCTACAAATGCTCCATATTGCTTCATCATCATCTATTTCCTTGTTTTACGTTTAAAAAAAATTGAACTAATTTGAAGTGTCATTTCAAATGGACAATAGTAACAACAAAGTCTTATTCCAAAACAATTTGGGTTCGGTTAAGCATGAAACTATATATTATCATTTGAAACTTATAAATTTTTTTAAATATTGGTTTGAAAAAATACTAGACTAATAAGTAGCTACTACTTCGTACTTTGCTAGATGAAAGGTGACGTTCCGGTAGCATTATAATGCTTTCATAATTAAACACATAAGTAACAAAATCAATTGCAATTTACTAGCTACTATATGTTGCCATTAGTACAGTAATAGTATTAATTTAGGCATGTATTTAAGAGTTTGGGTAAATGTACGTATACCTGTTTGTTAGCACAAGAATAGTAATACTATGGTCCATCACAAATAATGAAGTATAATTGAAGTGTCTAATCCTTCAATGGTACGTTGAAAACTCAAAAAACGTTAGTCCATGACATTATCTCAGGGTACGCATGAACTGCATCATGCATTTTGTTCTTTTAAAACCATTAAATTAAACTGTTTTCTTTGATTGATGTAAGAATGCCAACGTTTTCTTGTTACTCGCTAACAAGTCTTCAACAATACCGTCTTACTCGTAAAAACTCAATATTTTATGGATTTTATTTAACTATTGTGTTTTTATAATCAATACAATTGTTATACTATTTAATGTTTTAGCATATAGAAATGTCTTATTAAGTATTTTGTACTCGCTAGAGGGGACAAGCTACTATTTCTCTGATATAAAACAACGGAGTAGCGAAACTAATTATTAAATCTATAAATGATGAGAATTGATATATCTAAGAATATAAAATTGCATTATTGTGAGAGATTAACCTGAACGAGACAATTGTTTGTTTATACCGCTCAAATCTATAGATCAAAAAAATCAATGAGCTTACATGGTAACTATGTATTTGCACTTAACTTATAGTTAGTTCATTGTTACATTATCACTCATCACTTCAACTCCAAATCTAAACTACTACGATAGTCAACGCAATATAGGAGGATAAGGAGGCAGTGTATAAGCATATCAAGTTTGTATTTATATGAACAAAGTAGCCGCTCACGGCTCACGCTCACGGCTCAAAAATGCAACTAATAACAAAAACTTTTCACAATCATTACTCAATATTTTGCAAGAAAGCCAAAACTGTTACATATATCAATATTTATATGGACCACAAGATCATGGACCATATATGATTGGGCCAATTGATTTGCAAGATGGCCAAAGGAGTTACTCAAGTCCAACGGAAATCGAACCTATTGAACAAAGAGAAAGGGACTAACATCATATTGTAGGGTCAACCCTAAAAGGACGTTTTTTAATTTTGATAGAATAAAAAGGACGTTAAAGAGTGGAGAAGAGATGAAGGAAAACGCCAAAATTTAAAGATTAAAGCCATTATTATATATTTTAATGTTTCCTCAAATTCTCAAAAAATAAATAATAAATAAAAAATCAACAAATTAGAAACATTGATACCTTTTGGGGAGACACGAGCCAATCTAAAATGAAAATTAAGAAAAGAAAATCTCAAATATCAATATAAAGAAACATCATTCCCTTTGTAATGATGAGAAGATTAGAAGAAAATCAAACTTTTGAAGATATTGTATGGGGCCCTCTTAATCCAATGCAAATCACAATATATTAATTAGAGTAATAATATCTAATTTAATTAAACCCTCTAGAAAAATAAGATAAAAAAAATGGTGCACTCAATTTGATCCTTTGTAGAGCAACTACATTGTTACTCCATTTTTACTTGTTACATATAATTAAAAGGAAAATCTCTAATTATTTGCTACATTTCTTCTTTTGGACTGTGGTTCCCATATAAAGATTTCAACTTTATCTTAACTTTTTGTCTTACTAAATTGTTCTACTTTACCCTTATTTTCGACATCTTATTTTTAATACCCTACTTTTTCTCTCAATTA
This sequence comes from Suaeda aralocaspica, assembly GCA_016808085.1. Classification (NCBI taxonomy): domain Eukaryota; kingdom Viridiplantae; phylum Streptophyta; class Magnoliopsida; order Caryophyllales; family Amaranthaceae; genus Suaeda; species Suaeda aralocaspica. The sequence continues at coordinate 5,792,462 of PYUH01000044.1, read as the reverse complement.
TTCTATAAAGTTATAATCCCCATATAATTATTGTTTTGCATAAATGCATCCAAAAGCTAATTAACAAGTAAATAAAAATCGTTGGAGTACAAATTTTCCAACTCTATATGAAGAGTGAATAAGTAATTGTATTTATAGTTGTACTTGAATTACTCTTTCTTTTCTCACAGCCTTTTCCACTCTTGCATAATACACCCTAAAATGTCTAAACTATACAATATGGCAAAAAAAAAAAAAAAAACACAATGAAAAAATAAACAAAACTACACTACAAAGCAAGATTCACATTCTTAACCAAACTAATTGAGATTAATCAAACTGAATATTTGATGCACTGCTCTCTTGCTACTTCATCTGCTGATCCTAGGTTCATTCATCCTCTATCTGCATAATTTCGAAAAAAAGAAAAAGAAAAGAAAAACGAAATTAGTTATAAGCAAAGTGTACCTTACCACATGTACAAGTTTACTTTATAAGCCAATTATGTGGTAACAATAGTTACATGATGCATTACTTGTAATGTATAAACTTAATTATATGTAACTGATTTATAATAGTAACAACTAACAATTAATTAACGTGTCATCTTACATCAAATGAAGTACTCCCTCCGTCTTTTTTTACTTGCACAATACGGACCAAAAAGCTCTCACATATTTTGTTCAATGTAGCAAGTAAATAAAAACGAGGGAGTACTAGATTGTATATTTCCCACAAAGATATACAAAAATATACAAGTTGTAAAGAGGATCCAAATTAAACCCTAATAAAATTAAACCGACAAACAAGATAAATTGCTCAAAAAAAAGTTAACCAGGAATACAAATGATACAATCATACAAGGGCCACTCAATCAACTTTTTATTATTGCCAAATAAACTTATACATGTACGTCAAAAATTGAATAACAACACTAAGAAAAATAAATGAATAAGACAAAATGTAAAAGTAAATTACCTTAAGATTGAAGAGTAATGAACTAGGGTATGCAAAGAAGTGATGTTGAGGTGAAGAACAGTGAGCCTAAGTTCTCTCAATGCGACAATGACTTTAAGCAGTTGACCTGGTCTTCTTTGACATTGTTTTTTAAGTTGACAGATTTTGAATTACAATTACTTCAATATCAGCTAATGCTGACCTTTTTTCTGCACTGTATTCCTGATCATTACTACTCTTTTTTGTTATACTCTCTTCTAATATTCTCATTCCCATTCCCATTCCGACCCCCGTCGTCTAGGGAATTAACCTGATTCCTTAGATGGTAAAATGGGGGTGAGTCCTGATACTTGCTATGTACAAGTTGGAAGATGAAGAGGTTGAGGAGTTGTTTGCTTCCTGAAACGACGCCGTTTTCGTCACATTGCCTTGTTTTTTCTGAGCTTGGAGTGATTGAAGCATTTGCTCTAACTCCTTGACAAAGTCTATTGCTCCTCCTATGATTGATGCTTGGTCTCCCTGCAATTTTTCAAATAAAATGTCATATTCAAGACTACTTTCAGCTGTATTTTTCTAATTTGCACATAACCTATTCTTACACTCAACTCAACCCCAAGAATTGTTCCTTTCATCCTTTGGGCATCAAGACACAATTTGATCATTAACATGTCTAGTTACAAATCGAAATAATTACTCTAATTTCTTCTTAATAAAATAAAAGTAGGGCAATTATGTAACAAATAAGTTTTAGAAGAACACCGCGAATTCGATACATTACACTCAAACCATCTTCCTACACGGTCTTTCCATACACCATACCCTAACAAAGAATAAAAGTCTAACAATGACATAGGAGTACAAAAGTTCTATGTATTGCAAAAAGTTTATGTGTTGGAAACATACTTAGAAACAATTTAACAAAATCCGGCAGCATAAAGTGTTACCACTTTATGAAATGGGACAAATTTTGGTATTAACATCAAGAAAAACATTCAATAATTTCAGTGTTTAATTACTGTAATGCAACTAAAATAAAAATCAAACATTTCACGCCTAATAATTTCCCTCTCAAGGGTGATTTAGACGACTTATTGTAGATTAATGTTCAATTACTCAAAAACCTAAAAAGAGAAACCCAAAATAACCACCCAGGTCATTTTCCGCATTTTCCAAGTTTTTTTCCGCACTCATCTCCCACTCATATGAATAGTGACCACAATAACCGGAAATAATTTAGAAGGGCGGACAAGCCTGTCCACCAACAAAACGAAAATTTACCCTTGAACATAGGAAGAGCATAAGAGAACGAAGAGCAGTAAGATGTTGATTCATTTGACGACGCCGATTTCTCTCACAGCAATGTGAGTCATTCTTTGTGTTTCCACTTCTTCTTTGTTCTTCACAGGCCTATCACTGATCGTTTTCGCTTCTTTTTCTCTTTTTGCAAACAAGTAGATGATGATAAAATTTTCAACTTATTGTTACTATTGTTGTTGTTTCTCTTAGATCAACCATTACATTTATCGGTTTCAACTTCTTCCGCCATAAACTCGGTACATTGTCCACACTCAGCTTTCACTCCTTCCATTATTTTTTGGTGTTGAAGTCTTAAAAGCATTGAAAGTTAGGTTCAAATTCCATATATTGTTGTTGTTGGTTTTGAAGTTGAGAGGGTTCTATTGTTTGAAGCATTTGTAAGAAGGGCTTTTTCTTCAAGCTTGGAAGAGTAAAATGATGAGGTGGACCAACATTATTATTATTATTATATTGTTTTTGTTGTGTTGTTTATAATAATAAACTTCTCTGATAATACCCCTTCATCATTATTGTGTTGTTTATATGGATCTTCAATTTCAATTGTGTTTGTTGTGGTGGTGATGAATTCTTCTAGCAATTACCCACTTCCAATCTTCTGAAATCAACTGTTCCAAAAACCCCCAAAAAAAAAAAAAAGAAAATAAAAAACTTATTAATATCAAAATTATTCCAAGAATGAGAAGTGAGAGTGAAAGAAATAAATGAGGGTGTCATATAGAGAGAATAAAGCAGGGAATTTGTATATTCAATGAAGATATGTGTAAATAACAGTTAATGAGCAATAATGCAAAATAATGAAGGTAATGTTTAGTAAGGAGTAAATGCAATTGAAGCAAGTCCACTCTATATAAGTATATAATATATATAACTTAGAGATGCAAAACAAAATTGAAATATAATTTCCACATAAATAAATATGTAATAGTATATGATATTAAGATGAGTACTAAAAAAGGAAACAAGATATTGAAAGAAAGAAGAAAAACATACACAGGATTATGACCTTGGAGCTTCTCCATTATAGCCAAACCCAAAAGTACAAATTTGCAATAAATCACTTCTCTCTCTCTTAGAAAAAAAAATAAAGTAAAGGAGTTTGGGGCAAAAATAAAGATTTTCAAGGACAAAACAAAAGTTTATAGGTTGGTAACTTGATTATATCAAGAGAACCACATCTTTGTAATGTATAGTAATAAATGTTTTTTTTTTTTGAACCCCAAAATATACTTTTTGAGATAGAAGGGATTATTTAAGTTTGCATAGGAAAACATAAGAAATGAAAATGAAGAAGAGAAAGAAGGAAGATATAAGTGGGAGACTGAAACAGTAGGTTATTAGAGAAGAGAGAGAAAATAGAAATGGTATGTGGAAGTATGTATATGAAAGTGTATGGGCCGGAGGAGTTGAAATTGGAAAGGTCCCCCTAAAACCATTATTGGCGTGGCAGATTTGTCCACCACCGGGGACTGACCCTTTGTGGGGACTTTCCTTGCTTTCTCTCTCTACTTTGCTTCTTTCTCTCTCTCTAAAGTGTTAGACAAGCTAGGGTGAAGGGACTAGCTCTTTCTCGGTTTAGGTCTAATTAGAGAGTTTACATGGATGAATATTTTATTTACTTGACAGGTCGGTTACATATGGTTTGTTATGTGCTTCGATGCTTGTACGATATTTAAGACGTGAGATTCGAAGAAGTAAAAGTTTGTTCTATCATTTAATTATTGCTTTCGGTAAAAATGTGGAACACTAATTCTCAAAAATTAATATGTATGATGACCAATTGATCATGGATATGATTGCCTTTACAATTGAATGACGACAATTATTATTCAAAATAATAAAATCAATGATTGATGAGTTAACAACTCAAGTTTGTACTTCGTAATGAATAATTAAAATATCAGTACATTATAATGGTTGGTACCAAAGTTTATATTATTCGTGCAAAAATGACCATTTTTCAATTATAGAGTTATTAGTTTGAGTAGGCATAGACCACATTTAGTAAGATTTTTTTTTGTTACTCCGTAGTTTTTTTGCTTGTTACCCACAAATTGTCTAATAACATCCCCGGCTTATTCGTAGTATATCAATATTTTCACACAGTTTAACAGTCCAAATGAACCGCAAACCAAAGTTAGTCGCTGAATGAACTATATAAAAATAATTTGAAAGAAAGACAATTTTCTATCTATTATTTAGTTTTTGTTTTAAAATTAATCGAAATAATCGATCATATAGCTAGTAGAATAGAGTTTATCAAAGTATGAACATTTACAATAATTTTTTTTAAAGACATTTTTTAGACTTAGTAGTTATTGGCATGTCATTATCTTAATTTCATTGTAATAAAAAGAGTATCCTTAGTCTCAAAGTTCACTCAGTACTCGATAGCTATACCATCTAGGGATAGCACGACATTGTTTAGCTAGAGCTTGTAGTTGATCAACGTATTTTCTAAGAAAGTTCAACTTTCATTTCCATGGACCATGTTATTCTTGTTTTCTCTAATTTATTATAGGGGACGGTAAACATTTTTTTTTTTTAGGTTTATTTTGCTTTTACGTTTTGATCATTTGTCCAATTTCACTCAAGTTGCCCCGTAAATTTTCTTTTTACCACTTTCCTTGCTTTACGACTATAGCTCACTTTACCTACAAAGCCATGCGTACAAATGTACAATCATCTTATAAACACCATGAGTGAGGGTAATTCAAGTACTAAGCTTCTCTTTCGATTCAATATATACGGGAATCGGTTCTCATTCTACTATTGTGACAAAAAAAAAAAAAAAAACCTTCATATACACCATCTCTTTGTTAAGTCATGTTCATACGGGTGGTGATTTTACACTCCCCGGCTATATTTCTAACCCTCTCTCTCCTCTCTCCCATAATAGTAACATTTATACTATTCATGTGAGGGGAGAAGAGTGCAGAAATATAACCTTCCCGTTCAATACCTCTATATAGCTACTAGGAACTGTTTGCTCTTTCTGCTTTAGTTTCAGTTCAGCACTCCAATTTGTTCTATTCAGTTCAATTCAATTCAATCAGTTCAATTTAATCAACTCAACTCTTCTTTATTTTGCAATTTATTTGTTCCCAATATTATTTTCATATATATATATATAATATATTTTCTTCATACTTCGTAATATTTTTGTTCATAATATTATCATTATTCTGTACTTGGATTTATTTGTTCATAATATATTAGTGTGTTCATGATATATTTTGAAAAATTAATTATCATTTTTTGTTTCATATATATATATTATATTAGTTTATAATTATATCGAAAAAAACTATTGTGAAACTACCATTTGTGAAATGAAACTGATATAGTGAAATTACCATTCACAGAAATATAAAAATGTATTTCTGGTTTTATTTTATAAAATATAAATTAATAAATAATGATATATCTTTGTATTATTATTAGTGGATTAATATCAAAATTATTACTATATTATTACTCCATAGTTAAAAAATGTTAATATCCAAAGGAAAATCATAGTTTAAAATCAATAGTCATATAGTCAATCCATAAAAGTTAAATTAAACCACAGTTAAATCATACCCCCGCAATTAAAAATCAATAATAGTTAAAATCATTACTCCATTAATAATTCATAGTTAAACCATTAATCCATCACAAAACTTTCAATTCAATTCAACGATTTTCAATAAATGTAAATAGGCCTTTATTTAATCCCAAGTTTATCCATGTATCATTTATCAGTTTGTTTTTATCACACAAGTTCATTAATATTCGCATTCCATTAGACCCTATTTGACACTAAAATGTGACACGTATATATTCAACCTTGATTGCAAATTTTTCATGGCCTTCAACTATCCT
>PYUH01000044.1:5743769-5786323 GCA_016808085.1 Suaeda aralocaspica | reverse complement strand
CAAACTCACAATGGCACAGCTGTAAAATGCAAGAGATGACTTCTGAAAAATCTGAAAAAAAAAAAAAAAAAAAAAAAGGTGAAAACAATGTGGAAGTACTCCGTAGTAGATTTGTAAAAAAAAAGCAAATGGTCCTTTAGTTTTGAGATTGGTACACTTTGACATTGAACATAAACATAGTTGAATATCAAAGTTAAATAATAGTGAAAGATGCTACTCATAGATTTGGGTTTACTACTTTACATGATCACATTATGGAACAGCATAATTGGGCCTTTGCTATATGGTAAAATCCAACAGTGACACCCCACCTTAGCCAATGTGTCCTAAAACCAGATAAAGATTGTACCAAGATGAAAAAAAAAGTTTTTTTTAAGTAATACCTATGAAGTGTACTATTCACTCGGCCTTTTTTTAGTTGTTATATTAGGGTTTTTGACATTATTTATATTATAAATTTGACTCAATTTGATGTTTAATACATAGCGAAAATTATAGTCATATGGGATCTTATTTGATTTGTCTCGATGTATATTTTCCGAAAATATAATTTTTATAATTATTTATTATACCAAACTCAAAATATTAATTTTATAAGTTGTATTTTGGGAGATACGATAAAATAAATGTACCAAGTAAAAAAAAGACCGAAAGATTTGTATAGATCTTTTAGTGGTATAACAAAAAAAGGTTTTTTTACGTAATACTAATGACGTATATTAGTATAGATATTTTTGCGGTACAACCAAAAAAAGGTTTTATTCAATGATAATCACATTGTTAACTCGTATATTTATTATCGTAAATTGATTTTTTATTCAATGTAAAGTCATGTTTTTCTAAGTGATTTGAGCAAATAATAATAATATATATGAGAAGAATTATCAATTGGAGGCCTGAGACAACGAACCCTCTAGAACATGTTTTCGTCCTATATTTCTCTCACATGTTAAGGGTGACTACATGACACCTCATTTGTTACCTTTCATTTTTAATAGTTTGTGAAAACGGTTACTTTAGTACTTTTCTTGGTCCGGGTTCATAACCCCCGGGATCATACTATGATGTTATGAACCCTTATAAACTGCTTGAGGGACCTCTTTTGACCCTATGGGCATCATTTAAAATTTTTGACAATTTTTTTACCGGGACTAAGAAAACTTAGTTAGAAAACTGTGAATTATAGCCTTCGTTATTGGCTTTCAAAGAGTTCTTCCGAGCGTTGTCTTTTGTATCCCTCTATATTTCTCCCACATGTAGAGGGTGATTATTGGACACCCACGCTCGATTTCATCCTTAAAAAATTTGTTATCTTCCAATTTTATATAGTTTTTGAAAACGCACACATTTGTACTTTTCATGATCCCGGGTTCATAACGTCTTGGATCATATGGTGACATTATGAACCTAGATAAACTTCTCGAGGATCCTCTTTTGACCCTAGGGGCATCATGTAAAATTTTCGATAAATTTGTTGCCCAAAAAAAAAACGTTGAAAACTATGGATTATAACTCTTATTTTTTGCTTTTAGAGGGCTATTTTGGGAATTGCATGGTCTTATTTTCGCTCTACAATTCTCCCACATACTGACGGTGACCATAAGACGCCCCACACTCAATTTCATTCTTTAAAAACCTGTTATATTCCATTTTTACAGATTTTTTGCAAAAAGTCACATTTGTACGTTTTGTGATATCATGTTCATAACATCCAAGATCATATTGTGACTTATAAACTCAAATAAACTGTTCAAGGGTCCTCTTTTGTCCCTAGGAACACCATATAAAATTTTTGGCAAATTTTTATAGTGACCCTGAAAAACCTAGAAAACCGTGAATTATAATCTTCGTTTTTGGCTTCCATATGGTTGTTGCAGGCATTGTCTTGTTTTCGCGCTATATATCTCTTAGATTTTGAGGGTGACCACAGAATGCCTCGCGTTCGATTTTTTCCTATAAAAACATGATATCTTCCATTTTTTTATAGTTTTTGAAAGACACATTTGTACTTTTCGTGATCCCGGGTTCATAACGTCCAAGATCATATTGTGACGTTATGATCACAAATAAACTGCTCGAGGGTTGTCTTATGACCCTAGGAGCATCATGTAAAATTTTCGGCATTTTTTTAACGGGACCTAAAAAACCTAAAAAACTGTGAATTAGAGCCTCCGTTTTTGGTTTTCGGGATATTTTAATATAAAAAAAATTAAACTATGTGTATTTATTATGTGAATGAGTATATTTTAATATGCTAGAAAATACAATTGCATCTCACCCAACTACTTCAAATTTAGTCTTTGAGATTATTGTTCCAGATTTTCAATTACTTTGGTGTAAATAATATCACTTAAAGATTTGAAAGTTTTGTATTTGTAAGGGTTGCTCTATTTCGACTTTTGTTTTATTAAATTGACCTGTTGTTTTATTTGATAAAAAACCGGGTGCAGAGATATACACTCAGATTTACTGTCTCCTGGTTGCTTCTGAATATGTTTTAAGTAAACAATGTAAACTATCGAATGCTCCATTAGGTTTGTAATATTTGCTCAATTTTCTTATTTTAGCTGATTCAAATCACAAACTTCATTTTTCTTATGAGTTAAAAATTCATTCAAAGGCATACTTTTCTTTATCAATGTTGGACATCAACAATCTCCTTAACAATCTTTTTTCATCAAGCGGATAAAGTATGAATGTACTCCGTACATTGTGGTGTAAAATGAAAGTACTCTAATAGCAGTTGGCAACTGTACAATTTGGTCAGTGGGTTGACACAAGCACATAACAACGATATGGTATCGTCCCTCCCAAATTAAAGCAAAAAAGTCAACGATTATTATTTGGGAGGTAACTACTCGTAGGAAGTACCATTCCATCAACCGTTGTGCGTGCGTTTACCAAGCTACCCACATTATTTGCCACAAATATCTCCTGCTCTAAAGTTTTCAGATGCTCACGAATTCAGAAATTGCCCTCACACATAATTATTGCTTCCTTAATTAATTACTCCATCGTTGTTTATTATTTGGGATTGGATATTTATACAATACAGTAGGTATATGGAGATTACAATTTTATAGAATGATTGGGAGAAAACAATGGGATATTAAAATAAAAAAATATAGGTAAAGTAGGAAAAAAATTTGGTAAGAAAATGATAAAAATAAGGTTAAAGTTATAAATCATTGTGTTGGGATTATAACCCAAAAAGAAAATGTAGCAAGTAATTTAAAATTTCAATAAGACATTCGCACCAAATAAAATGTAGGGTATTTTTTTGAAAAAAAGAAAGTAAGAAAGAAAGAAAGCGACTTATTATTGCAATCAACCAATCATACATTCCCACCAAATAGAAGCGATGTAACCTTAATTAAGTCGTATATATGTAGTATTCAAATATTTAATGATTTAGAATTTTAGATAATGAATTATGTTGTTGATTGATGAAACGTGTTATATACCTATATTGGCTATATATATATTATATAGGCCTTATAGGAACATGAAGTGTTGAGATGATCAGGGTAGACTCAACCTTTGGGCACGGACAATAAAGCTAGCCCAAAGTAAGGTTTAAGACGACTTTAAGCACATTATGTGGCTTGTTTATAATCTTGTCCTAACCCAAAAGGCATAAAATTAAAGTTTGCCAAATAAATAATTCGGTACCAACTACCAAAACTAGCCAAAATCTACTTTAGCATCAAGGTTAGGTGACCTAAATTGTAGTACTGCAATAACTTCTCCTCCTAGTTCTAATAGTTTTTGAGATCGATTTTGATCATTATTCTCCCTAACACCAGATAAGAAGAAGAAAAAAAGATGGTCTAAGTACTATAACACTTTTTAAAAATGATATTTTAGCATGTCTATAAAACATTACGGAAAATATTTCTATCAACTCTTGATACTAGGTAAATGAATCATGATTATTAATGATAATTTTGAGGGAATTAAGAGATTCGAAGACCAAACTTTGAGAACATACACATGGCTGTGGATCTCCAAACAATGTGGTTTTTAGCTAATTTCATCTCTTGAGAAATGAGAATAATTTGGACAAATATTCTCCCCTTAAACTTACTGCGGTCAAGCTTGAAGCTAGTTTTTGTAGCGATCACTGCCACCTTGTCGGTGCCTTTGAGATGCTGTTATGCTACGTAAATTGTGATCTGTGGTACAGCAACCCCATGTACGTATTACATACGTTCTGTTACATTATGTATTTATACAGGAGCTTAGGATGTTGGGAAATGGGAAGTACCGAAGACTTTGGAGATAATGAAATTGACTACGTATTTGACTTTAGATACTTCGTATTTAATAGGATGTAAAACATGTTCAACTGAAAATATTATAAAGTGTATAATATTATTGTTTAAGAAAGTTGCTAATTAATTACAACAAAAGTTCAACTTTATTTTTGAGGTAATCATATCTGTCTTATTTCGTTGCTTAATTTCTTTATGACTTTATTCTCATCTCTTTTAATTTGGGTTATGTATTTCCATATTCCTCATATTATTTCCGCACTTCTCTCACTCTCACATGAACAGTGGTTTATTCATGTGAGGGAGAAAAGGAGTGCAGAAATCACCACTGCTTATAATTTTAATTAAGTTTAAGTTTAATTTTAATAAACTAAAAAAAATAGGGGTTATATCGTATATGTACATCGCTAATCCTTAATTTCCTATGGGGTGCAACTTATTCATGTTAACAATAAAAAAAATAATACTCCCTCCGTCTTTTTTTACTTGCTACATACGGATCAAAAAGCTCTCACATATTTTGGTCCAATGTAGCAAGTAAATAAAAAAAGAGGGAGTAATAATAATAAAAAATGGGGATTAAAAAGCTGACAAGACGTGGTGGATTCACTGCCACATGCACATGGGGATGGCTGCTCTGTACTCTACTAGTCTACTCTTTCTTCTTCTCACTGTCATTCTGACACCTGTCCTCACTCTCTCTTCTCTTAGCTTCTTCTTTCTTCTTTCACTCCTTTGACTTACTTTCGCATCAATTACTTGCCCTTGACCCTTTTTGACTCCCTTTTACATTTTCTTTTTATCAGCTCTTAACTTTCACTAACTTGAATTCCTAATCATATACTCCGTATTATGCCAACAATATTTTATTTGGATAGTCGTACATTCACATTTTATGTGAATTATTATAATTGTACGGGTGTGCTTATTAATTTATGAATTTAAATTTATTATCTTCAATTAATATTTTTGTTGACTCATATTTGACTGAATATAATTATAATGGGCCGGGACTACACATAACACATTATCACTTTATTTTATCACCTTACTATAAGTCTACAAATGCTCCATATTGCTTCATCATCATCTATTTCCTTTGTTTTACGTTTAAAAAAAATTGAACTAAATTTGAAGTGTCATTTCAAATTGACAATAGTAACAACAAAGTCTTATTTCCAAAACAATTTGGGTTCGGTTAAGCATGAAACTATATATTATCATTTGAAACTTATAAATTTTTTTAAATATTGGTTTGAAATAAATACTAGACTAATAAAGTAGCTACTTCGTACTTTGCTAGATGAAAGGTGACGTTTCCGGTAGCATTATAATGCTTTCATAAATTAAACACATAAGTAACATAAATCAGAATTGCAACATTTACTAGCTACTATATGTTGTCCATTAGTACAGTAATAGTATGTAATTTAGGCATGTATTTAAAGAGTTTGGGTAAATGTACGTATACCTGTTTGTTAGCACAAGAATAGTAATACTATGTGCCATCACAAATAATGAAGTATATATTGAAGTGTCTAATCCTTCAATGGTACGTTGTAAAACTCAAAAAACGTTAGTCCATGACATTATCTCAGGGTACGCATGAACTGCATGCATGCATTTTGTTCTTTTAAAACCATTAAATTAAACTGTTTTCTTTGATTGATGTAAGAATGCCAACGTTTTCTTGTTACTCGCTAACAAGTCTTCAACAATACCGTCTTACTCGTAAAAACTCAATAATTTATGGATTTTATTTAACTATTGTGTTTTTATAATCAAATATATACACATATTGTATAACTATTTAATGGTTTTAGCATATAAGAATGTCTTATATAAGTATTTGTACTCGCTAGAGGGGACAAGCTACTATTTCTCTGATATAAACAACGGAGTAGCGAAAAACTAATTATTAAATCTATAAATGATGAGTAATTGATTATATCTAAGAATATAAAATTGCATTATTGTGAGAGATTAACTGAACGAGACAATTGTTGGTTTTATACCGCTCAAATCTATAGATCAAATAAAATCAATGAGCTATACATGGTAACATATGTATTTGCACTTAACTTTATAGTTAGTTCATTGTTACATTATCACTCATCACTTCAACTCGCAAATCTAAACTACTAACGATAGTCAACGCAATATAGGAGGATAAGGAGGCAGTGTATAAGCATATCAAGTTTGTATTTATATGAGAACAAAGTAGTCGCTCACGGCTCACGGCTCACGGCTCACAAATGTCAACTAATAACAAAAACTTTTTCACAATATCATTACTCAATAATTTTGCAAGAAAGCCAAAACTGTTACATATATCAATATTTATATGGACCACAAGATCATGGACCATATATGGATTGGGCCAAGTGATTTGCAAGATGGGCCAAAGGAGTTACTCAAGTCCAACGGAAAATCGAACCTATTGAACAAAGAGAAAGGGACTATACATCATATTGTAGGGTCAACCCTAAAAAGGACGTTTTTTAATTTTTTGATAGAATAAAAAGGACGTTAAAGAAGTGGAGAAAGAGATGAAGGGAAAACGCCAAAATTTAAAAGATTAAAGCCATTATTATAATATTTTAATGTTTCTCAAATTTCTCAAAAAATAAATAAATAAATAAAAAATCAACAAATTAGAAACATTGATACCTTTTGAGGGAGACAAGCAAGGACAATCTAAAATGAAAATTAAGAAAAGAAAATCTCAAAAGTCAATATAAAAAGAGAAACATCATTCCCTTTGTAATGATGAGAAGATTAGAAGAAAATCAAACTTTTTGAAGATATTGTATGGGGCCCTCTTAATCCATATGCAAATCACAATATAATTAATTATGAGTAATAATTATCTAATTTAATTAAACCCTCTAGAAAAATTAAGATGAAAAAAATGGTGCACTCAATTTGATCCTTTGTAGAGCAACTAACATTGTTACTCCATTTTTACTTGTTACATATAATTAAAAGGAAAATCTCTAATTATTTGCTACATTTCTTCTTTTGGACTGTGGTTCCCATATAAAGATTTACAACTTTATCTTTACTTTTGTTCTTACTAAATTTGTTCTTACTTTACCCTTATTTTCGACATCTTATTTTTTAATACCCTACTTTTTCTCTCAATTATTCTATAAAGTTATAATCCCCATATAATTATTGTTTTGCATAAATATGCAATCCAAAAGCTAATGTAACAAGTAAATAAAAATCGTTGGAGTACAAATTTTCCAACTCTATTATGAAGAGTGAATAAGTAAATTGTATTTATAGTTGTACTTGGAATTACTCTTTCTTTTCTCCACAGCCTTTTCCATTCTCTTGCATAATACACCCTAAAATGTCTAAACTATACAATATGGCAAAAAAAAAAAAAAAAACACAATGAAAAAAATTAAACAAAACACTACACTAAAAGCTAGAGATTCACATTCTTAACCAAAACTAATTGAGATTAATCAAACTGAATATTTGATGCACTGCTCTTGCTACTTCATCTGCTGATCCTAGGTTACATTCATCCTCTATCTGCATAATTTCGAAAAAAAAGAAAAAGAAAAGAAAAACGAAATTAGTTATAAGCAAAAGTGTACCTTACCACATGTACAAGTTATACTTTATAAGCCAATTATGTGGTAACAATAGTTAACATGATGCATTACTTGTAATGTATAAACTTAATTATATGTAACTGATTTATAAATAGTAACAACTAACAATTAATTAACGTGTCATCTTACATCAAATGAAGTACTCCCTCCGTCTTTTTTTACTTGCTACATACGGACCAAAAAGCTCTCACATATTTTGGTTCAATGTAGCAAGTAAATAAAAACAGAGGGAGTACTAGATTGTATATTTCCCACAAGATATAACAAAATATATACAAAGTTGTAAAGAGGATCCAAATTATAACCCTAATAAAATTAAACCGACAAACAAGATAAATTGCTCAAAAAAAAGTTAACCAGGAATACAAATGATACAATCATACAAGGGCCACTCAATCAACTTTTTATATCATTGCCAAAATAAACTTTATAACATGTACGTCAAAAAATTGAATAACAACACTAAGAAAAATAAATGAAATAAGACAAAATGTAAAAGTAAATTACCTTAAGATTGAAAGAGTAATGAACTAGGGTATGCAAAGAAGTGATGTTGAGGTGAAGAACAGTGAGCCTAAGTTCTTCAAATGCGACAATGACTTTAAGCAGTTGACCTGGTCTTCTTTGACATTGTATTTTTAAGTTGACATGATTTTGAATTACAATTACTTCAATATCAGCTAATGCTGACCTTTTTTCTGCACTGTATTCCTGATCATTACTACTCTTTTTTGTTATACTCTCTTCTAAATTCTCATTCCCATTCCCATTCCGACCCCCGTCGTCTAGGGAATTAACCTGATTCCTTAGATGGTGAAATGGGGGTGAGTCCATGAATACATTGCTAGTGTACAAGTTGGAAGATGAAGAGGTTGAGGAGTTGTTGCTTCCTGAAACGACGCCGTTTTCGTCACATTGCCTTAGTTTTTTCTGAGCTTGGAGTGATTGAAGCATTTGCTCTAACTCCTTGACAAAGTCTATTGCTCCTCCTATGATTGATGCTTGGTCTCCCTGCAATTTTTCAAATAAAATGTCATATTCAAGACTACTTTCAGCTGTAATTTCTAATTTTAGCACATAACCTATTCTTACACTCAACTCAACCCCAAGAATTGTTCCTTTCATCCTTTTGGCAATCAAGACACAATTTGATCATTAACATGTCTAGTTACAAATCGAAAATAATTACTCTAATTTCTTCTTAATAAAATAAAAAGTACGGCAATTATGTAACAAAAATAAGTTTAGAAGAACAGCGCGAATATCGATACATTACACTCAAACCATCTTCCTACACGGTCTTCCATACGACCATACCCTAACAAAGAAATAAAAGTCTACAATGACATACTGAGTACAAAAAGTTCTATGTATTGCAAAAAGTTTATGTGTTGGAAACATACTTAGAAAACAATTTAACAAAATCCTAGGCAGCATAAAGTGTTACAACTTTATGAAATGGGACAAATTTTGGTATTAACATCAAGAAAAAACATTCAATAATTTCAGTGTTTAATTACTGTAATGCAACTAAAATAAAAAATCAAACATTTCACGCCTAATAATTTCCCTCTCAAGTGTGATTTAGACGACTTATTGTAAAGATTAATGTTCAATTACTCAAAAACCTAAAAAAGAGAAAACCAAAATAACCACCCAGGTCATTTTCCGCATTTTCCAAGTTTTTTCCGCACTCATCTCCCACTCATATGAATAGTGACCACAATAACACGGAAATAATTTAGAAAGGGCGGACAAGCCTGTCCAACAACAAAAACGAAAATTTACCCTTTGAACATAGGAAGGAGGCATAAGAGAACGAAGAGCAGTAAGATGTTGATTCATTTGACGACGCCGATTTCTCTCAACAGCAATGTGAGTCATTCTTTGTGTTTCCACTTCTTCTTTGTTCTTCACAGGCCTTATCACTGATCGTTTTCGCTTCTTTTTCTCTTTTTGCAAACAAGTAGATGATGATAAAATTTTCAACTTATTGTTACTATTGTTGTTGTTTCTCTTAGATCTACCATTACATTTATCGGTTTCAACTTCTTCCGCCATAAAACTCGGTACATTGTCACACTCAGCTTTCACTCCTTCCATTATTTTTTGGTGTTGAAGTCTTAAAAGCAATTGAAAGTTAGGTTCAAATTCCATATATTGTTGTTGTTGGTTTTGAAGTTGAGAGGGTTCTATTGTTTGAAGCATTTGTAAGAAGGGCATTTTATCTTCTAAGCTTGGAAGAGTAAAATGATGAGGTGGACCAACATTATTATTATTATTATTATTGTTGTTGTTGTTGTTGTTATAATAATAAACTTCTTCTGATAATACCCCTTCATCATTATTGTTGTTGTTATATGGATCTTCAAATTTCAAGTTTGTTGTTGTGGTGGTGATGAATTCTTCTAGCCAATTACCCACTTCCAAATCTTCTGAAATCAACTGTTCCAAAAAACCCCCAAAAAAAAAAAAAAAGAAATAAAAAACTTATTAATATCAAAATTATTCCAAGAATGAGGAAGTGAGAGTGAAAGAAATAAATGAGGGTGTCATATAGAGAGAATAAAGCAGGGAATTTGTATATTCAATGAAGATATGTGTAAATAAACAGTTAAATGAAGCAATAAATGCAAAATAATGAAGGTAATGTTAGTAGAGGAGTAAATGCAATTGAAGCAAGTCCACATCTATATAAGTATATATATATATATAACTTAGAGATGCAAAACAAAATTGAAATATAATTTCCACATAAATAAATATGTAATAGTATATGATATTAAAGATGAGTACTAAAAAAGGAAACAAGATATTGAAAGAAAGAAAGAAAAACATACACAAGGATTAATGGGACCTTGGAGCTTCTCCATTATAGCCAAACCCAAAAGTACAAATTTGCAATAAATCACTTCTCTCTCTCTTAGAAAAAAAAAAATAAGTAAAGGAGTTTGGGGCAAAAATAAAGATGTTCAAGGACAAAAACAAAAGTTTAATAGGTTGGTAACTTGATTATATCAAGAGAACCAACATTCTTGTAATGTAATAGTAATAAATGTTTTTTTTTTTTTGAACCCCAAAATATACTTTTTGAGATAGAAGGGATTATATTAAGTTTGCATAGGAAAACATAAAGAAATGAAAATGAAGAAGAAGAAAGAAGGGAAGATATAAGTGGGAGACTGAAACAGTAGGTTAAATTAGAGAAAGAGAGAGAAAATAGAAATGGTATTGTGGAAGTATGTATATGAAAGTGTATGGGCCGGAGGAGTTGAAATTGGAAAGGTCCCCCTAAAAAGCCATTATTGGCGTGGCAGATTTGTCCACCACCGGGGGTACTGACCCTTTGTGGGGACTTTCCTTGCTTTCTCTCTCTACTTTGCTTCTTTCTCTCTCTCTAAAGTGTTAGACAAGCTAGGGTGAAGGGACTAGCTCTTTCTCGGTTTAGGTCTAATTAGAGAGTTTAACATGGATGAATATTTTTATTTACTTGACTAGGTCGGTTACATATGGTTTGTTATGTGCTTCGATGCTTGTACGATATTTAAGACGTGAGATTCGAAGAAGAGTAAAAGTTTGTTCTTTATCATTTAATTATTGCTTTCGGTAAAAATGTGGAACAACTAATTCTCAAAAATTAATATGTATGATGACCAATTGATCATGGATATGATTGCCTTTACAATTGAATGACCGTACAATTATTTATTCAAAATAATTAAAATCAATGATTGATGAGTTAACTCAAGTTTGTACTTCGTAATGAATAATTAAAAATATCAGTACATTATAATGTTGTGTACCAAAGTTATATTATTCGTGCAAAAATGACCATTTTTCAATTATAGAGTTATTAGTTTGAGTAAGGCATAGACCACATTTAGTAAAGAGTTTTTTTTTGTTACTCCGTAGTTTTTTGCTTGTTACCCACAAATTGTCTAATAACATCCCCGGCTTATTACGTAGTATATCAATATTTTCACACAGTTTAACAGTCCAAATGAACCGACAAACCAAAAGTTAGTCGCTGAATGAGACTATATAAAAATAATTTGAAAGAAAGACAATTTTTCTTATCTATTATTTAGTTTTGTTTTAAAATTAATCCGGAAATAATCGATCATATAGCTAGTAGAATAGAGTTTATCAAAGTATGAACATTTACAATAATTTTTATTTAAAGACATTTTTTAGACTTAGTAGTTATTGGCATGTCATTATCTTAATTTCATTGTAAATAAAAAAAGAGTATCCTTAAGTCTCAAAGTTCACTCAGTACTCGATAGCTATACCATCTAGGGATAAGCACGACATTGTTTAGCTAGAGCTTGTAGTTGATCAACGTATTTTCTAAGAAAGTTCAACTTTCATTTCCATGGACCATGTTATTCTTGTTTTATCTCTAATTTATCTTATATTGGACGGTTAAACATTTTTAGGTTTAATTTTGCTTTTACAGTTTTGATCAATTTGTCCAAGTTCACTCAAGTTGCCCCGTAAATTTTCTTTTACCACTTTCTTGCTTTACGACTATAGCTCACTTTACCTACAAAGTCATGCGTACAAATGTACAATCATCTTTATATACACCATGAGAGTGAGGGTAATTCAAGTACTTAAGCTTCTCTTTCGATTCTAATATATACTGGAATCGGTTCTCATTCTACTATTGTGACAAAAAAAAAAAAAAAAAAAAAACCTTCATATACACCATCTTCTTTGTTAAGTCATGTTCAATACGGGTGGTGATTTATACACTCCCCGGCATATTTCTACCCTCCTCCCTCTCTCCCATAAATAGTAACATTTATAACTATTCATGTGAGAGGGAGAAGAGTGCAGAAATATATACCTTCCCGTTCAATACCTCTATATAGCTACTAAGGAACTGTTTGCTTCTGCTTCATTTTAGTTCAGTTCAGCTCCAATTTGTTCTATTCAGTTCAATTCAATTCAATTCAGTTCAATTTAATCAACTCAACTCTTCTTTTATTTTGCAATTTATTTGTTCCCAATATTATTTGTTCATATATATATATATAATATATTTTCTTCATACTTCGTAATATTTTTGTTCATAATATTATCATTATTCTGTACTTGGATTTATTTTGTTCATAATATTATTAGTGTGTTCATGATATATTTTTGAAAAATTAATTATCATTTTTTTGTTTCATATATATATATATATTAGTTTATAATTATATCGAAAAAAAACTATTGTGAAACTACCATTTGTGAAATGAAACTGAAATATAAGTGAATTACCATTCACAGAAATATAAAAATGTATTTCTGACTTTTATTTTATAAAATATAAATTATAAATAATGATATATATCTTTTGTATTATTATTAGTGGATTAATATCAAAATTATTACTATATTATTACTCCATAGTTAAAAAAATGTTAATAATCCAAAGGAAAATCATAGTTAAAAATCAATAGTCATATAGTCAATCCATAAAAGTTATAATTAAACCACAGTTAAAAATCATACCCCGCAATTAAAAATCAATAATAGTTAAAAATCATTACTCCATTAATAATTCATAGTTAAAACCATTAATCCATACAAAAAACTTTCAATTCAATTCAACGATTTTCAATAAATGTAAATAGGCCTTTAATTTAATCCCCAAGTTATCCATGTATCAATTTATCAGTTTGTTTTATAACCACAAGTTCATTAATATTCGCATTCCAATTAGACCCATATTTGACACTAAAATGTGACACGTATATATTCAACTCTTGATTGCAAAATTTATTCATGGCCTTCAACTATCTTTATTTTCATTATTGTAAATTTGATTATTAAACAAATCAAATAAGTACAATTTTACAAATCATAGGATTTCAAATCAATTATTCTCTTACTAACATGAAATAATTATTTTGTCAATATATATTGACATAGGAACTAAATAATCAAAAACTACCTTCTTCCATATTAGATATTATCATGTTTTTTTGAGTTGAAATTAACAAAAATGAACTAACTATGCCTACTTAGAAATCATTGAAATGCATTACACCAAACCGAACCAAAAAATAAGCCCAAAAGAAATAAAAAAAATCGCATGTGCCAAGACGAGATTGGATAGAAATTGAATATATTGTATTGTATTGGATTAAAAAAATTGAATAATGAATTGAATTAGATATTTGTCTAATTTGTCTTACTTTGTTGCAATTTTTTTTGAATGGGATAAAAGATATAGAAGAATGAAGCCAAAGATTACGAACTTCGGTAGGCTTCAATTGAAAAAAAAAATGTTGGACAAGGAAAAAGGAAACAAGTTAATTATGGGACCTTAAAAATATTATCAATGGAAGTATGCAATACATATATCATATGCTTGGTGTTAAATTAAACTCCGTTACAATAGTGCATTGACAATATTTCACTATTCACTATCGTGTAGATCCCGATACTAGGTACAGTCAAATCATTTGTACTTCATTTTTTTTTATGCAACTGATCAAAAAATAGTTAAACAAAATCGTTACATTTTTTAATGCGAGTCCTTTCTTGTTAACTTAACAATTTTGCATCTTATTGGTTTATGTCATAACTCATAAGCGAATCGTCTCTTGTTCTACCTCTTACTCCTTCCATTTCTTTTTGTCTATTGTGAATTAGAGATTTAAAAGTATGGAAAATATTTACTACGCACATCTCACAGGGATTGTTTTTCACCCTTTATCAAACAAACAAGAAAATCAATTTCTACAAAGATATTTTCTATTGACAAACAATTTCAGAGTAACGTAGTCCAAATAAGAAAAAAACAAGAGGGAAAAAAACCTTTCGGTAAATACAAGTCAGCGAATTTTTTTTAGACCTATCAACATATTTTAACACAAATTTGTAATATTAAGGTTATCAACTTATCATCTGTTCAATGCAATATCATTTGGCAACATTTATAGTTATAAACTTACAACCTACGAGGGGAACAACCCAAGCATTTTAGATGTTAAAGTTCATAAGACAAGAAAATACATCTACATGAAAACTACTAGTCATGCAAAATAAACGAAAAAAAAAACATTCACAGAAAACCAAAAATAAATTAAAAAATCTCTCTCTCTTTTTTTTTTTTTTTTTTAAACTATTGACAAATGCCAAACTTCTGCAGGTAAGACTAAAACAAGGCACAAACAACTAAGACAAACATAAGTAAAACTATACTAATCACTAATCAATTAACTTATCTTATCTATTGAATTCAAAATAAACGAGTAAAAAATCTTGGATTCTGCTAATAAGTAAACCTAAAAAAGACAAAGATATTGGTAAAAAGACACAAATATCATTGATAAATAAGTTTGTTTGTTAGTTGATTAATTATACAAGCTCCCAAAAAAACCCAGGTTACTATCGAGCCCCCACAAGGCCACAAGCATCTGTTGCATGTTGCAGGAATTCACATAACAAAGAATGGCATTAATGTCTTATAAGGTAGGTTATTAATTTCTTCCACTCATCCTTTTCTTCTTGATAACAACTACTACTACTATATCCTCAACACCCTCTTCTTAGTTACTTCTGTTCTTGATTCTACTTTAGTATTCGAGTTACATTTCATACGCCCATAGCTTGCGTGCGCGTGAGTGTGTGTTAGTGTGTGCGCGCACGCGTGTGAGTGTGTTCTCTGGCAAATGGAAGAGAGGAATATTTCGGAGATATTGGTAAAGAAAATGACTTCGAAAACAAAGTTAGCAGGATAAGTTAAGAAGACATGTTGGAAACTACAGAAATCTATTAAAACTAATCTATTCCTCCTTATAGGGAATCTGTTGAACAAAACTATGATAAAGAATGATTGACACTGCATATCAAATATTAAGTGGACTTCTTAGGGGAATTTATTAGTAGTTTTCAGCATAAGTTGAGGGTGTTTGTCAGAATCTTTCCTAGCTAGCTACACAAGGGTTTTGTGCATGATTATATGGAATAAAAGATTGGTTTGTTGAGATTAAGGCTTTCAGGTAGTCGTTGTTGTAGCCGCTACACAAGGGTTTAGGATAAAACTTCTTCACAACGTCTAGTGATCCATTGAACCTTCTTCATTGACTGCAAGTCTGTGTGAACTTCAAAATATGGCACTAAGATTCTAAAGGTTAACATTTTTCCACTAATTGCATAATTTAGGTGAGCCAAAAAGGGGTTGGTCTTGAATTCAGAGACTACGCAGGGGTGGGGGTGGATGGTGGTGGGAAGTTCATCAGAGGTCAAAAGGCATGTCTTAAACAGACCAAATCATCAGACAAGGAGGTCCAAGGACTGATAATTAGAACAACTGTTAACTTCCCTACTAAACCAGGCAAGTATCTCTGTTTGAGCTCATCTACAAGACTACAAGTGCTCGGACTACGGACCCACCACACCAAAAGATGCTGTTTCCCCCCCTTCCCCTTTTCGCTCCCTTGAGAGTGACACTAAAATTTCATCTACCACAAAGATAACAAGTAAGAATACAAGTAAAACAGATTAATTTGAAGCATATCAATATATCATATAATTGTATTAAAGGGGGGACTAGCATATCTTATCTCTATTCAAGGTGTGATTTCTGGTGTCCATGTTCAATTCTTATCCTCTTAATCTTCTGGTTGTAAATCAGCATGGCCTAGTGCTTTTGCCGTACAATGAGCAAAGACAAGGATAATCAAATCTAATGATGCCTACATTACTTATCCCTTCTAAAATCACAAACTAGACAGGATGGAAAAATTACATCTCAATTTACCACGATAAAAAAAAAGGGGGAATGGGTGAAGTTATCGAAGGTGACATTGTCATCAAAAGAAAAAAAAAAAAAAAAAAAACCTTTTTCAAAAAAAAAATATTCGAAATTCAATGATTAAACACAAAGCATAACTCAAGTTTCAAGGTTGTTCAAACTTCGAAATCATGTAATTATGATTAACCAATATAGAAAAAAATGTAATCCATCAACAAAGTTAAGGATGCTCAATCATAGAGGAGTCTCGATGATCAAGCAAATAGACGCTAACTCCTGATCTTTAACCTATCACATGGTGCAACGCCAGCAAATCTACCACCCCTATGCTACCATCCAAAAACAGCACCAAAAAGAAAAGACTATCATTTTAACTGTGATTAGTAACAGAATAGAAAGTACCTGATGACGAGCAGATTTAAATCAACCATGAACGTCAGACTAGCTGTTGTAGGTCCCAAAAGATCAATGGCATCATACATGTGAAGTAAGCATACACAATTGACTCTTCCTTCCCCAGCTGCCTGCAGCTTTATACATAAAAAATGCAATGGAGATCGCGAGTTTGTTGAAATAATGTGGCGCTACATGGCCAAAGTGGGTCGAAGACAATAAAGAAGACATCAGCGATAAGGAGAGTTTCTCATTCAATGGCTGAACTTCCACAATGAGGTAATCCCCCACCCCCAGATAAAGGGAGGATTGTATGTCTAGCAATAGCATGTACAATAGCCAACAGATTGAGCAGATTTTTCTGCTAACTAGTGAAAGGCTACATGTAGCTAAAACAACTACTAAGTAATTAAGAAACAAAATTGTACTACTACTAATAGACAATGTAACTCAGAAGAACTACGGAAGCTCATCAAAGAGCAAGTTAACGTTCTATTTGGATAGTCACATGGCTGATGTTGTACTCCCTCCTTATGTAATCTATCACCTTGTCCAATACAAGGTCTGCATCCGCTTCAGGCGTAACTTTGACATGGCAAGCCAATAAAATCTTTCCCACGGTAATGGCCCAAATGTGAAGCTCGTGAATAGCCATGACTTCTTCCATTTCTAGCAAGCCTGTTTGTAACTTGGTAGCATCAATCTCCCTAGGTGTGCTTTCCATCAAGACTTCAAGAATATCTCTCAGCATTTTGACAGTCGTTCCCAAAACAATAACTGAAAAGACAAGAGTGCAGATCAGATCAACTATCTTCCATTCTGGTTTGTACCATATGATTCCTCCTCCGATCATTACACCGATACTCTGGATTGAATCACCTAGAACATGCAGATAAGCACCCTGAACATTTATATTCCTCTTCTTCTTATGTCCTCCCTTTTTGTTGGATTCATTATTACCATGAGAATTCTCAATAAGTGGTTCTGAAAGGTCATGCTCATGGCCATGTTGATGTTCTTCAGTATGCTGATGAGTATCACGGGGACTTGAAGTCACTATCACACCATGACTGTGGGCATGATGACTATGACTATGACCACGCTCCACGTGCCCATGAGCGTGCCCATGTCCATGATCATGTCCGTGTCCGTGTCCGTGTCCATGTCCATGTCCGTGTCCATGTCCATGTCCATGATCATGACCCAATACTAGAGCCATTATTATGTTTACCACCAAACCAAAGGCAGAAACCACGAACATAAGGAAGCCATTAACATTCCCAGTTTCAGTTATAATCCTCAGAACAGCTTCATAAACCAAAATACCAGCAAGAAGCCATATAAGCTGAATGGAGACCAGGGCACCCAATATCTCTACCCTGAGAAACCCATATGACTGCTGAGGAGTTGATTCCCAGCCAGCAGCCCATAAAGAAACCAAAGAGATAGCAAAAGCTGCAACATCGGAGAGCAAATGAGCAGCATCGGTTAGGATGGCAAGACTGTTGGCTTTGATCCCACCAATAACTTCTACGGTCATGAATATAACACAGAGAACAACAGCGATAAGAAGCTTCCGCATGGAAGCTGATCTTTCTGCAGCTTCTACAGAATTTGTTCCAATATTTTCAAATTCACAATGAACTTCCCCACAAAACTTATTTCCCCCTCCAAAGCGTTTATTTCCTTGAGCAGAGTCTCTTTGGATTTCAACAATGTGACCATCATGAGAATGGTTTGCTTCCATCTAATTGAAAGATCAAAACAAAGAATCTTAGTGATATATAAGATTCACAAAAAGCTTCCGAGTAAAAGTTGTCATTTAATCACAAAAGGTTAGGTTTTACTCCGTAACAAATAATGGAGAAGAAAACATGCACAACAACAATGAGCAATCCAGGAGTATCTTCTAAAGAGCATGAACAAAAATAGAAGAAACAATAAACTCTATTCTTAATGAGTAAACTCACAACAACATTTGACTCGAAGAAAACACAAAAAAAACACTCAAATTAAAGCAATTATCCATTAGAATTACCCGAACCACCTCAAGATACAGCAACTCATTTAGAAGTGCTAATTGATTCAACCTAAACACAGTATTATCAGTCATCCTACATTTTAATTATTGGCAGAGCTTCTCTCATCCACTGTTGTAAATAGAAATTCAGATTCATAAAAAGAGTAAAATGATGTAATATTCAAATATTATTATAAGCATACAGGAGCCCTAAAATAGATTTGACAAAATGAACCCTTGTATCCTAGTGAGGTTGTACACATTCAACCAAGAAAGAACAAGGTGAACAACAAACATAGTTGTGATTAAAGTTACAGTAGCAACAAGTTACACCCACATGATGAACCTTGAAAATGGTAAAACCCAAGCTAGTGCATGACACATCAACGATATGCTGCTTTATAGCTGATTGAGCCTAATGCACTTTGGAAGAACAATAGTGATCTTTGTGAGTTACTCACAAACGCAAATAGCAGGTGAATTTCCCTTCTAATTGCAAAGTGTGTTTATAAAAGCACTTAAGGCACTAATCAAACAACAAAACTATGCCTCTCTTCACAATAGTCTAGACTCTTATTGTCTAGCGACTCTTGGTTAGACTATAGTTCAAAGATTTTCCATAGGAAAATGAGATTTCAGACACAGCTACATAATTATATGAAAAGACCCCCCCAAAAAGTTCTTCCAATATATGTTGCAGGCTTGCAGCAGAAGCTATACTTCAAATCTTCAATTCTAGTTTAAAATTTTGTCTCAAATTACTACAATATTTTTATAAATTATTAACGATCCTACTTCCATAAACTTAAAAGTCCATGTAAAGCCGCACACCCCACCCCACCTCAAGAGGAAAGAAACACTCCGCCCTATGGAAATAAAAAAGATACAACACTAATCCTTAAAGGTTCACAGTGACAAAAAAACCTAAATCATGCTAAGTCGGCCATGTCAAACTTACCAAATACCAAGGGTAACTTGACAAATTTTACAAGGGCGGAATTTTTTCAATTCCAACAATAGGAAAGATGTAAAACATTAAATAACAGTCATAATGTTTACTAATAAGTAAAAATCACTTATTATAATTTGCACAATACTACATTAGCAAATACTCAAATAACACAATCAACCAAACTAAAACAAAATAATTTTACTACACACTTCCAAACAATGAAGCATAAAGTACTGATCTTCCAAAAATTAATTAAATAGTGTCTTAGTGATTGTAATATCAATTTATAGAAAAATTCAGGATGAAGCAATATTCAAAGAGAGAAGGAAAAAAAAGGTCATCCAACCGCAACAGAAGAGCCAAAATCAGAGTTAAGAACGGCTAGTGATCACAATAACAGGAATAGGTTCTGTTCATTCAGATAAAAATATTACATTAGGCTCGTTATCTACCATATAAACAAAAGAAGAAGAAAAAAAAAAAGTCAAAAGCAACCATACGATTTATACACTTCCAAGTTCCAAATACCAATTTCGAACCGGAACAAAACCTTTTCAAGAAAAAAAAAAAAAAAAAAGAACATAACCAGTAATGCTCATCTTCCTTGGACAGTCTTCTAATTTAGCTCTATCATATTACCAATGTCAAAATAAATGAACAATGTTACATGGACATGACTTAAAGCTAAATTGCAATGGAAAATTGAAGTTTAAAAACTTTTGAATAGGAGGGTAAATAAGAAAATATTGTGAAGAAGTTTTCAAAAAAAAGGCAACCCACAACATATAATTACAGAGATCTTGAGAATTACAAGCAGGAACTTAGCTAGTAACTTGATGAGTTGATGATAATCAACCAAAATTTCTAAGAATAGCTCACAAAATCAATCATATGATTTATTCAAACTTCAATCAACAGATAAAAAATAGTTATTCAATTTATAAGATACAAAATAAAGAAGACAATACTCATCTTCTATAAAATGAGCTAAAGCTAAATAAAAAAATACAATGTCAATCAAATTCATAAAACCAAACCATTGAGGCTCGAACTAGTTACCTTGATATCTAAATATTGATGGCTTGTTACTAGCTGTCTTCAAGAGGCCACTACACTAACCAGCAATGGTTTAAAGAATCCAAGAGAATGATTGCTGAAATTAAGAACCCAAATCCAAAATTATCATGCTAGGAATTAAAGAAAAAGAAACATCAGAAGACATACAAGAAAGGAGTACTCAAAGACAATTCAATTCAGCATTGTGGCATCCATGGAACATATCGAAAATCATCATCGAAAAACACTTAAAACTAGGTCAAGAAATCGAACAATGCAACGTATATCCGAAAAACGGAAGGATCCTAGAAGGTTGGTGGCTGATAAATTGTGGCAAAAAACATGTGTTAAAGCAAGAACAGGGTAAGTGGGAAACAATAATGATATATGAAGAAAGGTGATGCTAGTGCCTTTTATGATGTGTAAAGCAAATTCCAATAGCATCCTTATCATCCCTAAAAGGAGGAATCTTTAATCTCAAATGACATTTATCTAGGTAGTTCCAAGAATCCCTTCAAAGCAAATTCACTATACAACATTATTCCAAAAAAAATAAAATAAAATTGGCACTATTATAAAAGATGATATGACATTACTCATTCAATCTATCTTAAGGATCAAATAAAATATTCAAATAAAATTAAGCTACTTTTGAGTACATGAGCAATCATAAATCTCCCAAACATCATAATTGCACAAGTAAGTCATTGAACATGAATTGATTGAATTCAACAACCCCATCAAAATTAAATATAGGATATAAGAAAATCAGATAAAATTATTGAAAATTAAAACAAACCCATCAAAAGAATGCCAAATTATTCCAATACAAACACTAATACACTCAATTAAAAGATACCCAGAAAAAAGAAAAAACCTCAGAAAATCAGCAAAATCAAAAAATTAAGACAAAATCTAAAAACATAAAACAGTGGCAATAAATAAAACTAAAAAAAAAACAAAAAACAAAAACATGATACCCACTTAGTACAGGAATTATTCAGGAAAAAGACTAACTGAAAAATCAATCAACAACAAAGAATTCAAAAATGATTAAAAAATTATAAATAAATTGAATTAAATAGCGTAATAATACAGCTTTAACAGGTATAAATACAGCAATTAATTATGATTTTTTTTATAATTCGGGATTAAAAGGGATAAGCGAAAAGGACTTACATGGGGCAATGAGTAAAGAATTGAAAGAGATCAAATTGAGATTAATTTTTTAAAAAAGAATGACGCAATGAAAATGAAAATTGAGAAAATAAACAAATATTAGAGAGAAAAGATTGAGTTTTCTTGGTTTTTTTTTATATAAAATAATAAAAAAATGTAGGGTGTTCAAAAAAAAAATAATAATAATAATAAAGAATAAGAAGACAAAATCTTGTGTAGGGGAGTAGTTGAAGACTGCGTCAATCACTTATTGACTGCCGATGATACCCTTGTTTATTTGTTTTGTACGAGTACATGTTATTCAGAGACTAGGCTTACTTTGTTTACCTTTATGGTTTAACGGGCCTAAAGAGATTTTTTTTTTTTTTTTCATTTTAAATTTAGAATCGAAATGCTATGTAGAGGTGGTAATCGGATTGTTTAGACTTGGTCAAGCCGTTAAGAAGCTTGTGATTATGTGAAGGGATGATCGAAGTATGACATGCTTTTGATTTCAAATCAAATTGTCATACTTTATGGCAAGCTCATCACTTGCCCTAGTGGCTCTATAAAAATTTATAATTTGATTAGTTATTACAGTTTAGGTATTGTTTGTAAGATGAATCATTCTTTAAAAAAAATAACACTAAATTTACTCTAATACTCTGAATTTGCAAAAAGTGATAAACTTTTTGTGTTTTTTATGTGACTTATATGCAAATCTGTATGATTGACAGTTTAATAAAAAACGCTTTGTGGGAGTTGGATTATTGATCTCAAACTAATACTAATATAGTATCATGCAATGTTTGCCTTAGCAGTATAAGAAAACATAATTATTTTATATTTTGATAATTGTTCAAAATTAGATTTGTAGATTATTATTATTTTGTAACATAACTATAAAAAAAAATATAAGAAATCAAATACGAAAACTATATATATAAAAATTATACCATGAGTATAATAAATTAAAATACGATTTTTATTTTTGATAAAATTAATTTTATTCTCCAAAAAATTATGAATTTATTTGATACAATGAATATTATTTGGTAATAATTATGCTATGGTGATATTGTTATCAATTCATGTTAAAAAATCTTAAATAACATATTGGTAAAAATTTAAAAACAAAAGCAAATATCATATAAGATTTGACATAATTATATTATTTCATATATCATATTATAAAACTAATTTAAAAAGGCATTGCAAATAAATGAAGTATAAAAAATCTAACAAAGTATTTTGATACATGAAACAACTATAAAAATTTCAATAATAACGTTTTTTCTTAATGCTAGAGTGGTTACAACCCTAAAACAAAAGAAAACTATCGATTAACATATGGTGACCATCGGCCATGCCCACTCCTTGCATGTCTTCCACCACTCTATTATGAAACTTTGCGGGTAGTTCATGCTACACCCTTAAACGATGAATGATCCACTCCACGAATCAGTAATAATGTTAAAAGAACATTATTGCAAATTCAATAAAGTACGAAACATAAAACATGTCAATTAATTAGTGTTGGTTTTTTTAGAAGAACATCACAAATCAATTGATCGCTAACATGTTGCATGCATAATTTTTTGTCAACATTTTTACCTAATTAGTGTTAAGTGTAGAGTAAAAATGAAGTTTCTCTATATATTATGCTTTGTCAAAATTATTCATTAATGTTTTGTCCATAAAGTCCAACCAGTAGCAAAATTAGCCCAAATTAAATGGGCCTAAACTAGCCCAAGTCCACGAAGTCCTACCTAGACAATGCTTTGCAAAAATTGACCTATTTACATATTGCTGAGATTGGTTCATGACAGAAGTAGGCAATGGTCCACGGATTATAATCCGCCCAGGTCATGCAGTGTTTTGTCTTAATTTTCTGGAATTCTAGTGTTCTTTTTNTTGGTCAAGCCGTTAAGAAGCTTGTGATTATGTGAAGGGATGATCGAAGTATGACATGCTTTTGATTTCAAATCAAATTGTCATACTTTATGGCAAGCTCATCACTTGCCCTAGTGGCTCTATAAAAATTTATAATTTGATTAGTTATTACAGTTTAGGTATTGTTTGTAAGATGAATCATTCTTTAAAAAAAATAACACTAAATTTACTCTAATACTCTGAATTTGCAAAAAGTGATAAACTTTTTGTGTTTTTTATGTGACTTATATGCAAATCTGTATGATTGACAGTTTAATAAAAAACGCTTTGTGGGAGTTGGATTATTGATCTCAAACTAATACTAATATAGTATCATGCAATGTTTGCCTTAGCAGTATAAGAAAACATAATTATTTTATATTTTGATAATTGTTCAAAATTAGATTTGTAGATTATTATTATTTTGTAACATAACTATAAAAAAAAATATAAGAAATCAAATACGAAAACTATATATATAAAAATTATACCATGAGTATAATAAATTAAAATACGATTTTTATTTTTGATAAAATTAATTTTATTCTCCAAAAAATTATGAATTTATTTGATACAATGAATATTATTTGGTAATAATTATGCTATGGTGATATTGTTATCAATTCATGTTAAAAAATCTTAAATAACATATTGGTAAAAATTTAAAAACAAAAGCAAATATCATATAAGATTTGACATAATTATATTATTTCATATATCATATTATAAAACTAATTTAAAAAGGCATTGCAAATAAATGAAGTATAAAAAATCTAACAAAGTATTTTGATACATGAAACAACTATAAAAATTTCAATAATAACGTTTTTTCTTAATGCTAGAGTGGTTACAACCCTAAAACAAAAGAAAACTATCGATTAACATATGGTGACCATCGGCCATGCCCACTCCTTGCATGTCTTCCACCACTCTATTATGAAACTTTGCGGGTAGTTCATGCTACACCCTTAAACGATGAATGATCCACTCCACGAATCAGTAATAATGTTAAAAGAACATTATTGCAAATTCAATAAAGTACGAAACATAAAACATGTCAATTAATTAGTGTTGGTTTTTTTAGAAGAACATCACAAATCAATTGATCGCTAACATGTTGCATGCATAATTTTTTGTCAACATTTTTACCTAATTAGTGTTAAGTGTAGAGTAAAAATGAAGTTTCTCTATATATTATGCTTTGTCAAAATTATTCATTAATGTTTTGTCCATAAAGTCCAACCAGTAGCAAAATTAGCCCAAATTAAATGGGCCTAAACTAGCCCAAGTCCACGAAGTCCTACCTAGACAATGCTTTGCAAAAATTGACCTATTTACATATTGCTGAGATTGGTTCATGACAGAAGTAGGCAATGGTCCACGGATTATAATCCGCCCAGGTCATGCAGTGTTTTGTCTTAATTTTCTGGAATTCTAGTGTTCTTTTTTCTTTTTCTTTTCTTTTTTTCATTTTTTTTTAAAATAAAATAAAAATAAAAAAATTAAATTACGGAGTATTGTTAATATTATGACTTTTGTACAATTGTACAGTATATAGTTTCAGTGATCATCAAGTCCACCAAAACAGTGAAAATAGAAATAAACATAGAACATGAAAGTTGGGGATTTGGTTTTTTTTTTTTTTTTGAGAACAAAGTTTAGTGATTTTTAACTTAATGTACCGAGTATTATATATATTATTTTAAATTTCAATTTAGTTTAATTCAATTCATTTATTTCCATAACTTTAAAGTTGGTAAAAAAAAAAATTTAAAGTTTAGTGATTTCTAACCCTAGTTATCCAAGTTAGTCATTATACAATAATTTTACTAAGCAATATTCATTCTAAATTAATACCTCGTGAACGCAACAATGAAAGAAGGAATGGACGGAGCATCAACCGGACAAGAGAGGTTACTCACTTACTCCATATAAACATTGTGATTATTATGTCAAGGGAATCAAGATCAAATATTGCTACATATTTTTTTTTTTAAATTCAGAATAAAAAACTGAGACAAGCAAGACTCGCTCTTCCAATACAACTTCTAAATTATAAGATGTGAATTTAACAAAACTATCCCAATATTGAGTACGGGTTGACTCATTAACACTACCTTGTGTACCTTAGCCTATACGCTTACAACATACAAATGTACAATATTTTATAATAACAATCAACAACAAAGCTTCAATTTGATCTCCAATAATACAAGATTTGCGCACTATAAGAAAGTCCATCTATACGAAGGAATTTGATTCCGCCAAGCATATTGTATTGTCATATATTCTTCAAGTGAAGACTTGAGTAATTAAAGGTTGATTCCGTAGGAACTTCAACTGTTCACTACTTATCCTCAAGGATTATCCAATCATTAAATATCTATTACTTTATTAGCGCTTAAATTGGTTAAATTCGAAATAATTAGACACGTTTTTAATGAGTATATATATATATATATATGTATATGTTTTTAAAATGAGTACTTAATTTTAATCAGTTTAATTTAACGGTTACTCTGTTATTTATAAATAGCTATAGATCATCACGCAATTACGTTCCTAACCTAACCAATAGAAATCCAATAGAAAGAAACCCAAGTAACTTCTAGATATTAAAAAAAAAAGCATCTTATTCAAGGGTCTAAAGGAATACTAATTGGCCGGAGTAGTTTAAAGCTAAAGTTAACAATTAATCCTTTACTTAATTTCTTTTTCTTTCTCTTTCTTGTGTGTTTATGTGGGTGTTCACTTGTTTATAGAAGCTATTTTGATGAAAGTGATGATTTATAAGCCTATCTAGGGAAATTGAAACTTTTCGAAATAAAGCATTTAAAATTACCCAATTTTGTATTACTGGTCCATCTATCCTATATGTAAAAGTATATAGATATGTAGACTTAATTAGGATAAGTTTCACATCTCCCTCATAGATAAAGATAGGGATAATTTTCATAATGATTATTGTTTAATACCTATATAGATGTCATATGGTCCCTAATTACTACTTTGCATATCTTACTTTTAATTCACCTCAACCTTGGTATTTGGTAATACATGACTTGGACCATTAACCTAAACCCTGCATAAATCTAAAAAAATCCTTATCATTTATAACTACAATATAGAGTATTTTTTTAATTACTCCGTACATTGTTTTCTTTCTTCAAAAGTTACAAATTATTTACTATGATGAGTCTTGTATAATAATATGGACGGTTAATTATCTCTAAGCTGATGCTACGTAACTTTAAATTACATCCGATAAGAACAAGTCTTGAAACATGTTTACATACATAAACTATTTAATTAAAGGATTAAGAATTTAAGATATAAAAAAGTACAATTTATTACTCGTAGATCATTTAACAAAAGATGAGCTTTACCTCAGAAACTATGAGAAATTCAACCATTTCTACTTGAATTCGGCTAAGTAGATGCACTTCTTCAATGAAACTATGGAAGTGTACACATGTAACATTTTGGTCACTTACACAAGTTGTGTCTATCAAATAAATCTCCAAACTTTGCTACAACGTTCTTCGCAAACTTTGGTTGTCCACATATACCTTCCACCGTTCATATTATCTAATGCTAGTTCATGTGCATTCATTTCTCTTCCATTCATATTTTAATTATGTGTTATCATCAATAATTCATTATATATATATATATATATATATATATATATATGCAACTGAATTTGTTTGTTTTCTAACTTTGCATCTTAGTGTCATTTGTTTGTTTCCAATTCACTATCTCAATTTCATTATAAGTGACACTGCAGAATAAGAACAAAATTAATACTATGCACAAGTGCATAACCACTCTTCTATGATTCTATTTTAGGCACTCTAATGAGAGCATATTTTCCATCTTTAACTCACAATTAGGGATACTTATGTTTAAAAAAAGTCTTGTTTGCTAAATATAGTATGAGAATATATATGTCGTCAAATAATTTCATAATGATAGCTTACTACATTTGATTTTTTCGTTTATCATTCATTCATTATTAAGGTTATGTAAAATATTATTCATCGGTTTCTTTTCGTTGTTATGACATAACATTTATTTATGGACTTTATGGTTGCAAAAATAAAATAAAATGAAGAAGTAGATCTGGTCATATATAAAATGTATAATCTAAACAATATGAAAATTATTCCCCATGCATAATAGATTAAAAGGTAGCAAAATAATTGTAGAGATATTAACAGAATGTATATATATGACATATCATACTCTATTACATAGTAAATAATTATATTTGTAAAAATCTCTTAGTCATTGTTGTGCATCATCATACTTTATACTGATTTAAATTAATAATTAAAGGTGGAGAAAGATAAAGAAGACATCAAGGAATAATAGAAATGAAAGTGGAAATATGTTGACATTACATTAGATGTGTGAGATATGATTTACAATAATTAAGTACTCAATCACTCGATTAAGTATATTTTGTGATCATTACTCGATCAACCCATAGCATATTAGCAATTTCGTGTCAATGTTTTCCTTCACAATTTTTAGTGTAAACGAAATCAGAAGCAAATAACTACTTCACTTGTTATTGGACATATCCTCTTTAATAATAACATACACTTTAATTTAATGATCCATTTTCAAGCTAATTACAGTCATTATATATATGACTTAATTAATAATTAACAATTAATCCAAAAAAGAAAAAAGTGAAGAGAACACTCTTAATCACAATTACAATAAAGAATTAATCAAATATCAACAACGCAAGGAGGATTACCAAGCAAAGGCATTTGACCATAAGGATTTCTACCACCATTTGCATTCTTAAACCCTACTATTATATCACACCTTACATAAACCCTACTATGTCCACTCTTAAACCATCCCACTTTATACCTCACTCTCCCTACCAACACCCAGCACAACCCCACCACCCCGTTCGCCTCGTCCGCTGCCAATCCCTCCACCAATTCCGGTGGCACAGCCACCGGAGTGCCACCACCGACCACCGATGACACCATCACCAAGCTCCGTTTCCGGTGGAGCAACGGTGGGAGGAACGCCGGTGGGGTGACGGGGTGTTCCCGGTAGTGCACCGCTGCGGTGAGGTGGTCATAGTAGAGGGAGGTTCGCTTGCTTGGGTTGCGGGTGAGGATGGTGAGCTGAAAGGAGGCAGCGACGAAGTTTGGTGGAGTGGTGGTGTTGAGAGAGTACACCGCCACGGCCGTGGCGGTGAAGTGGGGTTTTGAGGGGCGGTAGAGGAGGTATAGGATCAAAGCGGTGATGCCGAAGAGGAGTAGAATGGTGATGATCACAGCACAAAGTAGACGTCCACTTTTATTGCCACCTTCGTCGTTGTGGTGGTCATAAGGTGGTGGACCACCATGGCCGGGTTTAGAAGGAGGGGAGCCGGGAGGGTGGTAAAAATGTTGCGGTGGTTGTAGTGGTTGTTGAGGTGGTGGTGGAAGGGGTTGTTGAGGAGGGAGTGACATAGGGGGAGGTAGTGGAGGGGTGGAAGTAGGGGTAGGGCGTTTTCTATGAGGTTGAGAATTGTTAGGGGTGAAAAGAGGTTTGGGGGGTTGAAGAGGTTGTTGTGGGGTAGAAGGTGGTGGTTGGCGGGTAGGGAATGTATTTTGAGGATGATCATCATATTCATCGTCATCGTCGTCCTCGTCGAGGTGGTGTTGATGGTGGTCATCGTCGTTGTCATCCATCATTTTAGGGAGGTGATGGTGAGGGTGGGGTGGCTCATTTCCTTGATACATGGAGTTTTGCATTACTAATAAGTTGGCCTTG
Organism: Suaeda aralocaspica; assembly: GCA_016808085.1. Lineage (NCBI taxonomy): Eukaryota > Viridiplantae > Streptophyta > Magnoliopsida > Caryophyllales > Amaranthaceae > Suaeda > Suaeda aralocaspica. The sequence continues at coordinate 5,756,364 of PYUH01000044.1, read as the reverse complement.
TTGTTGTAAGAATGAGTTGGTTTAATTGCTTTATGTAGTAGGAAAGTAATGCAAGTATAGGAAGAGTTTAGTAAAGAGAGTGTAAGGGGGTGTGTGTCTCAAGACTCAAGGTGGCATGTGCTTTTTTATATGAATAGATGATTAATGCTTGCTTTGTAAATTGTAATGAAATTCATAATAAAAAATTTTCCAACAAGCATCTACTCTATTCATTTCTTCCCAAGTTATTTTTATTATTGTAATTTTTTCCTTAAAGTTGAACGTGTTTTCTGTACAACATGCCGCACCAAATCAAACAGTGCGGCATAAAAAGACAAAAAAAACTGACGCGCGTCAGGACAAAAAGACACTCACTCACATTTTCTCTTTCCTTCACAAATGTGTTGTTTTATTCTCTCTCCTCCAACTACTTTATTTATTTCTTCATTTATCATCATTATGACATTATGTAAGTTCTTTAATTCAAGTTTTTTTTTCTTTTGCTGCAAAATCAAGCAAACACAATATTAAAGCCTAATTTCATTCAAAAAGTTAAATAACTCCTTCAATAAAAATTAGTAACCACTGAAAATTTTTTAAAAAAAACCTTCAACAAACATTAGTAACCCCAGAAAAAGTTAAGTAACCTCTTCAACAAAGATTAATAACCCCAAAAAAGTTAAATAACCTGTAATCCCTTCAACAAATATTAGTAACCCCGAAAAAGTTAAGTAACCCCACTAACAAAGATTACTAACCGCAAGCAGAAAAAGTTAAGTAACCCCTAAAAAAGTTTAGTAACCCGTTCAACAAACATTAGTAACCCCCTGAAAAAATTGAGTAACTCCTTTAACAAAGACTAGTAACCCCTGAAAAAGTTGAGTAACCCGTTCAACGAACATTAGTAAACTCCTGAAAAGGTTTAGTAACCCCTTCAACAAACATTAGTAACCCCCTGAAAAAGTTGAATAACCCCTTCAACAAACATTAGTAACCCCCCTGAAAAAGTTGAGTAACCCCTTCAACAAACATTAGTAACCCCCCCTAAAAAAGTTGAGTAACCCCTTCAACAAATATTAGTAACCCCTTGAAAAAGTTGAGTAACCCCTTTAACAAAGATTAATAACCCCTGAAAAAGTTTAGTAACCCGTTCAACAAACATTAGTAACCCTCTAAAAAAGTTGAGTAACCCCTTCAACAAACATTAGTAACCCCTGAAAAAGTTGAATAACCCCTTTAACAAAGATTAGTAACCCCTGAAAAAGTTTAGTAACTCATTCAACAAACATTAGTAACCCTTTGAAAAAGTTGAGTAACCCCTTCAACAAACATTAGTAAACCCCTGAAAAAGTTGAGTAACTCCTTCAACAAACACAAGTAACCCCCTGAAAAAGTTGAGTAACCACTTCAAGAAAGATTAGTAATTTCTAAAAAAGTTAAGTAATCCTTGAAAAAGTTAAGTAACTCTTTAATTAATCTCTAAAATAAGCAAAAAAAAAAAAATACAAATTACAACTTCAAAAACAACACAATTCAAAATAATTAACCCTTACTTGGATTTCGATTTGGAAATCAAACACTACAACGACTCATTTCACGTCCTCTAACACTAACACTTTGCGTCTAAACATCGTTCAACTAAAATCGAAGACCTTGAACAAAAACCGAAGAAGATGAAGATAGAAGAAACAATTAAAAAAAAACAAAAGTCAAAATTACACAGAATTTGATGAGAGAGAAAGTAATGAGAGAGAAGATGAGAGAAAAAGTGATGAGAGAGAATTTGAAAAGTAAAAAAATAAATAAAGAAACAAAAAGCAATACTTCGTACAGAGAATTGAATGAGAGAGAAAGTGATGAGAGAACATTTGAAAAGTGGAATAAAGTCAAAAAAGTAATAAATTTAAAAAAAAACAAAACAAAACAAAAATATATTGGGCTTATATAGTAATTGGGCCGCCACACCATTTGTAAATGGTGTAGCAGGCCATATAGAAGAATTAATCTTTGCAAAATAATACGAACTTCGAGTATTCATGTAATTAAGTGCTCACCTTATCATTATTATCTTCTTCTTGTAGAGTCTATTCTAAGGGAGCACCGACATGCAATCGGAATGGAAGCGCTGCATCAGCATGGGAAAGGACACGTGGATGCATTGTTTTGTACTATTAACATATTAACCTACAATTTTACAGCACGCACTGTCATTGTTTGCCCCAAACCCACCGAAAACCCCTACATTTTTGTTTTTGTTATTATTAATCGATCTGTTGGTAACTGAGTACAATTGTTGGGTAGCTGACAATCTGACACCATAACTTGTATTCCGTATAAAATTAAATTTAAGGAAGTTTATCCATCTTATTAACCAAAAACTTATGTTAATGATTAAAGTCCAGAAATAGTTTATCACATATGTTTCAATTACTCAGTATTAAACTTGTTACACAATTATAAGTATGAAGTTATCACGCATTAAAGATTTTAAAACGCGACAAAAGTACAAATAAAACTAACATGGTCACATGGTATAACATATATGTTTTGCATGTTCAGTGTTGTATGTGTAACCAATATGAAGTACTCCGTAAAGATTACAATGGACCATGAATGGAGTTAAGGCAAACATATAATTAAGCTAGGTGAGATATAAGGAATCTGTCTCTTAAATCACTAATTAATAAACTTTACTATATAGCTATAAAAGAAGGTTGTTGGTTGGTATATAATTGATCTTGGGAGCAGAATATATGCTTAATTGACTAGCTGCGCCTAATTTTTTTACCAGAAGCATCTCTTTCCTCTTTTCTTGAAAGAAAGGTAGAAAAGCATTAAAGCACTTGCCAATTGCCATAGTTTTTGTTTATTATTGGTTCTGGATTTGCAAGAATGCTTGCTGTTAGAATATTATTGACTTGCAAAAATGCTTGCTTTGTTAGAATATTATTGACTTTTACTCATGTTTTTCAAATTTCAACAATTAAACACCTCCCTAGTTTCTCCTCTTAATTGTGAATACTAAATTATGGCTATGTGAACTGAATGTAGGTCATAGTGTCGCTTTTTAGGTGTCTATCACTACTCTATTTCCGATCATGATTAATACTTTGCTCTTTTGAGCTTATTAGAGTCGAAATGAATATAACATGCTAACAATGGACACAATCAAAACGAACAGAACTGAAAATAAGAACAAAATAACATGGGCCAAAATATACGGCTATACCTATAAATGTAAAAGCAAGGTAGTTAACAATCAAAGACTAAATAGAATACAAACTGTAAAACTAAAATCCAGTAGTAACAGTTGTTTTTCCTGAAAAATTGATACTAAGAAACTTTGTCCTTGATTTGAAATAATATGAACTGTGAAGGTTAATAACCACAAACACAGAAAAGTATGTGGAGGTGTAGAAACAAATTTGATCACCAACATAATTACAAGATCACCATACAAAAAGAATGTAAAACTAGTATAATTATCATTTGAAGCTCATGAAGATGCTTCAAAATAAAGCATTTCCAAAACCTAAGTTCTTTCATTTTCCTACTGAGTTCCTACAAGTATCCACATCATCGACAGTTTTTATCGAACTTCTTTCATTTGATGCGTTTCTTTTCTTTTCCGATGTGAATTGATGTGAAGAAAAAGAAGGGTAATGAGTGAGTTAAACAAAGAGTCTAGTTCTGTGGTTTATCATCAGCAGGCACTTGATTACTTGGGACTTGGCGAACAAATTGCCCTTTCACCCTAGGACGCTGCTCTGCCAGTTTTTTCCTACTCTGATACCGCACCTGCACATACACAACGAGGAATTAAACACTGTTTAAGTTTAACCAATTTAGATCGGCCACACTAAAATTAAGTTGCATAACAGTAGCAAACACACTGACATTTCAAGTACACAGGCACTGAACTAGACTGTTTCATAGCAAGGAATGGTAGTGGCCAAGTTTCATTCCAATATTCATAGTAATGCTACTCCAAACATGTTCATTCATAAACTTCATTACCATCTTAGAGTAACATTGTGATTTGGAATGGTAATAAAAAAGAACTCTCAAGATGCTTAAGAATTGAAAGCAATACTTGAGCATGAGAATTTTTCAACAACATAAAAAGATAATTAGCATTATCGTTATTTTTAAAACATGTTATGAATTTATCATCAACATCCAAAACCTATGTTACTCGGACTCCTCATTCTCCTCAACAGTTGGGCACTTCTTATTGAGCCAAAATCATATAATTATTTGTAGAATAGTTAGTTGAATTGAGCATTTGAACATGCACCCAAGTTACATACAAGTAACCAGGTCCGAGTAACATAGTTCATAATTAGCAAACTATATAGACAACTGAGGTTGAGTCCTACAAGGTTACAACACACAAATTGTCACCTGATATTTACGCACCTTTTTTTCAAAGCAACGGCCTTTTCGTTTTTGTCGAAACTTAGCAAGAGCAGCTAGTCTTTCCGCAGAGTGAAGACCCATTGATGACCTGGTATGATCGCGGACAAAGGGCTTGGAACCTTCACTTTCACCATTGCAACTCAATCCTTTCATGCCAGAAGCAGTAGCGTCAACTTCAGTAATGTCAGAAGCACTTCCATTTGCACTAAGCTTATTTTGACTGCCAAAATCATTACACTGAGTATTGCTGCCACTTGGATCCACCACATTTGAGCTGCAGTACCCAGGCCGTTCAACTGAATCTCTAGTTTTAAGCTCGTCCTTAGGTTGGCCACACCCTTGAGTAGAACTATGAGTCTCCGGGTCAGAATGTAGGGATGGGCTTGTTAGAAGAGGAGATTCCTCTCTTTGCAAGGCTGAGTTTGGGCTTCTAGTGTTTGGGTTTGCCTGCGAATTAATGATAGGCTGGAACACAGCCCCATAACTGGTCCAAACACCACTGTCAAAGGTAAGTCCAGGTAAGGGAACAAGTCCAATTTGATGGCATGGGGATACTGGATCACAATGTGCGGATTTGTTTTCACTGTTGCTGCTGAATGGCTTAGGCCCTGTAGAAGAATCAGTTGCGCCTTCGATTTTAGGTAGTTCATTATCTGATGACAGGAATTTAGTCCGAGGTTTCTTGGTATTGCTATACCTGCAGGAAAGGTGAAAAGAAAAATTAGAGTTATCTTGATTATATATGGTTGAGTACTTGAGGTCGGTCAATGGTCATCAAAGCCACACCAACACCATGAAGTAATTTTGCAATACTAAAATCTGAATGTATGGGTCACAAGTCAAGATTCATTTCCACCCAACCATACATAAAATATTCAAAACATAACTTCCACAGGTATGAAGATATTTAAAAGCAGCTGAAGATAACTTCGAGTCTTGAACAATATAGGAATCCAACAAAGAGCTTAATGATTCCTGCTACAACGTGTCCGGTCTGTGTGTGAGGACATAAGATTTATACTAGAATTAACCATATAGGAGTGAGTTACTCATTTTTATCCGGGTCTTTGCAAGTATATCTCTTCCAACAAAAATTCAATTAAAAGAAAAGTTACAACAAGGACCCTTGTGAATCCTTCCACAGCTGCAAGTATTTGAAAGGAACTTCATTTCCTTCACTTACTCCTCTTCCTCCAAAATATTACACACACAGTTAACATCAACTCTATCACAGATAAACACACCAATGATGCTTATCTAGCGATCCAGATGTAACCACAAGACTCCATTCGAAGGTCACAACCAAAGGGGGAATTGGGGGAAGGAGTAACCCGAGGAATTAAGAGTTATGGATGTATGAAGACAGGTGGAAAAGGTAAAAAAGAACATCACGACGTGTGTAGGAGGGTGGGGGGTCCGTGTTGTGAGCAAGTAATTCAAATCCTATTTCCTCATATTTGGATAATCAAGAAGGTAGTTGTCGACGTGTTAGACTCATTTGTTTATAAACATTTTCCATTCGTTTGCCCAGCATGAAGTGTCAAGTGAACTCTTTCAGAGTTTCAAGCATTTGACATGGGCGCTTAAGTTGAAATAAGAGTACAAACGACCATAGAACTTTAACAAATACCTCCTTTGACCTTTGGCTATGGAGTTTTCATATCATAGTTTTCACATTAAACCGAGAGAGAGAGATAGAGGAGGAGGGGGGATTAAAATACATGTCGCACAAGCTCACCTTGAGAAAGCAGAGGCTTTAGAGTGATTAAGTATATGGCTCTCTTGTATATGTTTGGTCTCTGAGTCAAGATTTCTTTTTAAAGAAAGATCTAGCTCCGGAGTAATATTGCGCCCATTAAACCCTCCACTCGAACTTGCTTGCCCTGCGGTACCTTTCTGTATATTTATCCTGCCAATTAAGTCTGCAGCTTCATTTGACGGTTCAGATACAACAATATTAACTCCATGGGCATGGTTTGCTGGGCCATCATGTCCACCATCAGTTGCTATACCAGTGCAGGATCCATGTTCTTCATGTCTTACAGCTGTTGAAACATCTACTTCTTTTGAGGGTTGAAAACCAGATCCCAATTCACCTATTTTGTCTGAAAGAAAGTAGCAAAGAGGTGTTGATGTCAGTAAGTAGCCTAAATTCATTGTTAGTTATACAAGCTTCACTGAACCAAATGATTCAAGCATACCATTGGTGACATTAGTATGCAGCAATAATCCCTCCTCCACCTTGACATTTTTAGCATGATGTTGCCCTTCTATGCAGTTGAGTCCAGTTTCTTCCTTGTGTTTTGTCTGTGAGTGATCCTGCAAATTTTCGATGCAACACGTACAAGAGCTTTACGGATTAGCAAGACATCCAACTTAATGGTAAAACAGTGTGCATTATCAACAGTTGAGTCAGGGATGCTAGTACATTGAACAGATTGGTCAAAAGTCTCTTAGAAAGACGTGGTTGAGCACATAGATGTGCTATAGCATGGCACCACACACCAGAACCGAACTAAAATAACTACAAGCATAGAAAGCACTTGATGATACTCACTTGGGAATCAATTGCTTTTTCGCTACTTCTCCAGCTGGAAGAGCCATTGTCACAAGAATGATTGTTCGCTGGATTATTCTCAATGGAGATCTCAGTTTTATTATGTCCAGCAGTTAGATTTTGAGGATTATGTCCAGCATTATTCTGTGAGAAAGTAGAATAATAAAATATAAGAACCAGCGTTAGCATGCTTCATCAAAAATAAAAACTACAGCTGACTGAGTAGAAAATATTAAATCAAAAGGGCATGAAACTTACAGAAACCCTCCTCCAGACATGGCGCCATAGGTTTTTTATTTCATTTTTCCTGACAGGCTTAATTAGATAGTCAGCGGCACCTTTCAACAAGCACTTCAGCACCATACTAATTGAATCCTGGGATGACATAACTGCATCACCATTCACCATTAAGAAAGAAAAGAAAAGGAGATTAATGGGCTAAATTGGTAGAAAAACTCAACCGAAGCACAAAATGATAAAACTCGAGAGACATACTTATAACAGGGATATCTTTGCAACTATCGTGTTCCATAATCAAAGTGAGAAGTGCATATCCAGATATTGAAGGTAAATCCAGCTCAGTCAATATGAGGTCTATATTGTTGTGCCGGCGCTTGAGGATTTCCCATGCTTTCAATCCATCGGAAATTGCAGCAACTGCCAAACAAAAAGGAGATTAGTGCTTAACTTTGAAAATAAACAGAGGCTGCCAGATTTTTTTCAATATTGACACGTTTTTATGCAGAATAACATAAAGGTAGAAGTTGACACAACGGAAAAGGGAATGAAAGAATAAAATACAATAAATAACATGAAGTTTGAAAGCTAAAGTTCAACATAGAAGGGCAAGGATTGACTGATTGAAGCATAAGAAGGCAAGGATACAGTAGTGTAAAGATCGCACAACAAAGAATGACTGATCAAAGCTTTGCAAAAGACCAACGTACGCCAATTAAAAAGATGTTCATGGAATAACCAACATAAGTAACAACATCAAAGCTTACACCATCTTACTCAAGTTATGCAGACACTACCAGCAACTCCAAAGATTTGCATGAAACCACCAACATGTTAAACTTCTTGCTCTGAAAAATTTTCTAATCACCTTGCAAGTGCAAGTTGGAAGACTTGCAACTATTACTACAATAAATTTGAACATGCAAGCAATGCAAAGAGTCAAAAATACCACCAACGGATAATAAGTCGAGATACAAACTTACGTCGGACCATTTTGCCCTAGCAAATATACTAAGCAAGCACGATATATACTCCCTTACAAGCAAAGTGAAGTCAAAAGAAAGAAACAAGAGTAGAAATATGCTAATGTATTTATGTAGGACTAAATTAGCATACGAGATTTTCCCAAAGTAAAACTTAATTTTCTGCTATCAAAAAACCGGTCCCCAAAAAGATTCGAAACTCATGACATTACTGGATTCCATAGAATCTTAAAGTCAGTGACTAGCATGCTTACTCAAATGCTGGCATTTTCTTTTTCAAGCAAGCACTCAACAAAAAAAAATGTTTTATCATGTGCAAGTGAGAGTTCACAATCAAGGGGTAGAACATAGAAAAAATCTGACTATTCGCAAAATCTGAAGGAAGCCACCTGTCGGTTTCCAATTTGGAAGCCGACCTCTCTGCAAATCTCCCACTGGCTGTTTGCTGCACCCGATACACTTGTAGGGGGAGGGACCAAAATATAGAATCACCCAGTAATTCTATATTATGGTCCATAGTGAGGGGAAGAAAAACACCTTATAAGTTCGGATTTTAGAGTTATTCCCCCAATCGCCAATTGGTTTTAGGATCAAATCTCACATTGTGATTAGTACAAAGTTTGACTCTCCTCTAGTCCTCCATCTTCAAAGGTAGTCCAAATCCAAGACCAATTTTAACATCCTCTAACTAAAAACTAACAAACTATTAGTACAATTTAACATAGTGTTAAAACTTCATCAACTAAATTCCAGCCCTAAAACTTCAATCACCTTCTTCAAATCAAACAACACCAACAACAACAACCATAAAATTCGCACAAAACTTCAACTAACTTTCCAACCAAAAGTCATTTTCATCAAATTCCATAAATATCTAACATCAAATTAACCATAATAATCTCAAAATTTACTACATTTTAGCTAACACCACAATCAAACTAAGTCAAATCATCATCATACATTCACATATTCAAAAATACTCCATCATCATCAAAACAATAAATAAAATCTAAAAAATAAAAAACTTTTTTATGATAATAAACAACTAATCCAATATATAACTAACAAATACTCTCAAAAAGTCTAAAATAAATTAAAGTCAAAATTAGAATTTACCTTTGTAATTATATTTGCGAAGAAGAGCACCAATGATCTGACGAGTAGAATCATCAGCTTCAACAAGAAGAACTCTAAGAACCATTCTTGGCAAAAAATTCTCCCATCTAATTTCTTCTTGTACTTGTTCATTTTCATCTTCAACCTCCATAACCACTACCTCCATACCTTCCAATTGACCCATTTACTAATTTACCCTTTTCAAATTCAAAAAAATAAACCCCACTAATAAAAATCAAAACTTTAAACAAAAAATGAAAAAAATTCAAACTTTAACCACACCCTTTATCTTCCACAAAATACCCACAAAATTTAACTATCAATACTTCATTTTCCATCATTAAAAAACAATAAAATAAAATAAAAACACCCTAATTCTTCACTTCTCTTTGTTTGACTATACCTTGACTCATCATCATCTTCAAGTTTTGATTTTTTTTAATTTTTTTTTTGGGGGGTTAAAGATTATCCCAAATGAAAAGGTCTAGAAAAATCTAGAAGAAAACAAAGGTATTTTATGTAATGCTAAAATGATGGTAATGTAAAAATGTAGTGTAGTGTAGTGTAGTGTAATGTGAGATTTGTATAAAATGATTTGTTAGTTTAAAGAAAGTGGGAAAAAATAGAAAACAAATAAAAATAAATGAAAAAAAAAAGGAAGAGTCTTTTGTTATGAGCCGCTAATGCCGGTGAAAATATCTGAAACAGGGGTAGAGAGAGAAAGAAGAGAGAGAAAGAGATGGGAAATCAAAAGAGGGGCCGTCATTGGTTTGTGGTTGGTTGGTGCTGAGTTGGCATATTCTTGATCACTAATTTTGATTTGAATCGCACATGATGACTTTGGAGTTTTAGTTTTAATTTAATGATTTTTGATTACTTCTTTAAGAGTTTGGCGTAAGCTAAAATGTGCTTATTGGTCTTCTCCTTTGTTTTTATTTTTGTTGGTGCAAATTGCATAGTGTATGTACACCACTAGTGAATGAACTTATCCATGTTCGTTTTTATTGAAATATAGCTAAACTGAATTGGATGGATTTGAATTGAAATGAAGTACTGTAATATTTATAATAGAGATGAAGTGAATTGAGAGTCTGTTTATTTCAGCAAAATAGGAACTGAATTGAAAGTTTTTTTTATGAAGGATTAATGAGTAACAAAATAAAAAAAGAGCTGAATTGAACTCAGTTGAACTGAACTGAGTTGAGCGGAGCTGAGCTGAACTGAACTAAACTTAAGGCCCTGAGTTATGTTAAATCGAATCGAAATAAATCGAGTTGGATTAAATTGGATACGGTCGAATTGAATTGAACTGAAGTGTCAAAATTTTCAGTTCAAACAAACAAAACCTTACATTCATTACTTTAGTTCTACAAAATTTCTCTGTATATTCTGAGGTGCTCATAATTAATTGTTTTTGTTGTGATGGTTAATAATCTTGAATAAGGCCAAAGATAAATAACGTAGGATATTTTGTGTTTATATCATAATAAACATTATATTTAGTTGCAGACTATTTCCTACGTGTTGCTTTTAATCAAATTAAGTTATCTAAATGAATAAGTTTACCATAATCTAAAAGAATTAGGCCTTACATCATTATTATTCTTAAGATGTACTCGGAAAGTCGGAGTATGTTTGTTGCAGAGCTGATATGGCTTACAATATATAACCAAAAATAGAGTCACGGAGTAAACAAACAAGGGAGTGGCTATTATTTATGTTCTTTTGTTCATTTCCACTACTTGTAATAATTCATTAATTCGTATAGATATTGTTTAAGCAAAGATATGAATTTCTTCAATGAAGGCTACTTATACATATTTGCCGGTGCATCAAATTATGAATACAATTAGATTTGTAGGGGATTGTACTCTAGTTGTATATATGTCTAGATTTAATAACAAAACCAAAATTTGTTTCAAAATATCTACGAAATTACAATTGTTACTAATTTACTATGTAACATGTTTATGCACCGACCAACAATACATGTTATGTTTTGTATCCATTTACACCTTGCACATTCAATTCATAAAAAAAAATACATTCACAAATCAAAGCATAGTATATACATCCAATTATTTCCACCTTGCATGTTTGTGAAAGTAGAACCAATAATACATCAATGTCTTCTATAAATTCAACTTGAACTATCAAAATTAAATTGTACAAAACTTACACACACAATCAAACTTATAAATTTATTAAATCTGAAAATGAAAAAAAGAAATATTCACAACTTATTATATTATACTTGATCGTACTACACTAAAATTACCATTCCCTTTAGATGTAAATACTACATTATTATTAGTGTTAATCATTCTTTTATAACATAGTTACATAATACAACCGTACAACTATATTTTTTGCAAAGTATCAAAGGTTAATTTCTCATCTTATGTTAGTGATGTAATCCAATTTAGTAACATAAATCCGTACATACTTCTTTTGAAAATCATGCACTAGTGATTCATTATCAAATTATCACATGTTCATTTTGTGTGAAATTATCAACCTTACAAAATCAAAATCCAACCTTCAAAATGTAAGGAATATCCAAAATTTCACGTATAGTTTACTATACTACACTTGATGTGTGACAAATAACAATTCCGGTGTAGCGTATAAAATCAGTGGGTCAAAATTTGGACACGTGTCTGTAATTTTAGTGACTTCAAAGCAGGATATTTTTTTTCTTTTGTCAGTGTACACGTCATGTTGGTTGCTTCAATCTTTGGTTGGGATCTTGACACGTGTTGGGCTGATATTTTTGTAATCTTTTTGATTTGTGGCTCTGATGTTATGTGATCCCACGGTGAATGATTGATAGATAAGGATGATTGATTGATGTTTCTTCTTTTAATTTTATTTAAAAAGTCTCAAATATAAGGGGTGACGTGAACGTTAAGCTCTTTTTTAATTTAATAAAGTCATTTAATTTACTAATTAATTATACAGGTTAGAGAATTATAACACTTCAACAGCACAAATGAGAGCCACTATCAATTTTGATTTTTTGGATTTGTTATTTTTTAAACTTGTTCATTATCTTACCAATTTCTTTCTAGATTTTGTCAACATTAAAAAAAAAATATGAAACATTTTAAAACTTTAATTACATGAAGCTGCAGTAAACAGTCCGATTATAAAATGTACGGAGTGGATTATTGTGAATAGAAACTAGTTTAGGAAATGCTACTATTATTTGTAATGTTATCTGGGGGAGTTATATTGTCACTCATTCACTCCCTTTATGATTTATCAATGCTCTACTCATACAACAGAGTTTTTTTTTTTTTTT
>PYUH01000044.1:5713645-5742165 GCA_016808085.1 Suaeda aralocaspica | reverse complement strand
TTTTTTTTTTTTTTTTCGATGCAAACACAAAAGAGTTTCAATGTATATTAAAGATGTACAAAACTACTTTAAATTTTTATTATATGCAATAGAGGATTTGTGTAATCCTGATGCTAAGCTACTTTGAATCCTTGTTATATATACATCCTAATATTGATTTGTTATACAAACTTAGGATTTATAGGTAGGGTAGAGTTTGTTATACATGATAGAGGATGATTACTACGATTGTCATTTCAATTTACTACCTCTTGTTTAGAAAATGTGCAATAATAAAGTATTTTTTGTGAGATATAAAAGATTCATTTAATTTATTGCATATTTTCTAAACCGGAGATAGTACACATTACAGTACATTTTTGCACCTGTTTTTAGTGAAAAATTTAGTGGATATATATGTATATGAAGAATTGAAGATCATGGTAGAAAAGGATAATAAAGCTTTTATACAACCTGCATAAATGTAGGTGCTAAAGTTAATGAACAGTACGTAAAAGCTTTCCCATATTTTAGATTACGTTATAAAGGATGAAGATTTTTTTCACCATCAATATGTACCAAGCAACCTTACATGATCGGCAATAAAATTACCGATTTATCACCCCTTTAACTTATAAAAAATTAACGTCTTCAAAAACGAGATCCAAATATCAATAGTAATCGGAGGTCAATTTAGTGTTTAGACAAGGGAATAGAGAGGAAATACTAGAACCACTTAATGCCCCTAATCATGCAAGGCTTAGCTTGAAACATTAACAGTGACCTTGCTAGTAAATGTTTGATCCCATGATTTCAAGGGAATATAAGTGATCATCCATTCATTCTCAATTTTGTTAGAAGTTCTTAGTATGAAGAAGAAAGAATAGAGAGAATCCAAATAAAGTGAGGGTGGTTTTGGTTAGTAATCTTATTGGAGAATTTTGTTCAACGAGATTAAAGATTTAGGATTTTAATGTTGTAATCTCTTCTTCAATGTTATACAGAAATTGGTTGTAATTGGAAAAGATGTATTGACATCAAACAAAAATCACTCGATGATTGAAGGTTTAGGATTTCAATGTTGTAATCTCTTTTTTAATGCTATACAGAAATTGGTTGTCATTGGAAAAGATACGTTGACATCGAACAAAAATCACTCGATGATTCTACAATTGGACGGAAGAGAGACTATTAGTGATATTGAAGTTGAAACAGGTATTGTTGTTTTAGATCTAACATCTTTTTGAGTTTGTTATTGTAAGAATCATTTGGCTTACTATTAATTTGGTCTTTAATTTGTCAAAAAAAAAGTGAGGGTTGTTTCACCTAGAAATTAAAAAATATGAAATGTTTTGTATATCAATAGTTCTATATTTCTATAATGAATGTATTAAAACATAATGCAAAGACATCAAATCCATCGTGTACAAGAGTCACTTTACCTCATGATGCATCACATTACTTTTAGACTATATTCCTTTGAGCTTATTTTTAGTTCAGTTAATTCTATTTCGGACTATTTAAGTGTGCTTGTAAAATCATTTCAGTTCAATTCAAGGTATTTCATCTAAAAAAAATACTACTCATAACACGTCATGTGGCACTCTCATGCATGTTATGCATCCTTCAATATATAATCAATTATACATTCTCTTTTTACATGAGTAGTTGAAAACATAAGCCCTATTGTATATGGCTCAATAAGAAGAAAACAACCAATGGATTGGATCTAAATGATTCTATTTTTATTTTTTTGGAAGATAATGAAAACGGACTATAAATTAGGTATGAATGATTCTAATTAAATATGACAAAGAGATGCATGTAGACGTACTTTAGAGGATCAAGAGATGCAACTTTGTATAGTTTGCGGTGCTAGCCTAATTTTCCGTAACTCCAACTCTTCCAAACTACTTTACTCTAATGTCTTGCATTTATGATACATCCATTTTTATCTTGTGTAATTCTTGCTTGTTTTTAGTACGGAGTATTTATCAAAGCTAGGCAGCTAGAGAGTTTTACTATTAGGCCATGTTCTGCTCAACTTATTTTTACTTATTTTCAGCAAAATAAGTTCAGTTTAGCAAAAATAAGTTCAGATCAGGAAAACCAGGTTCAGTTCAGCAAAAACAAGTTCAGTTCAGCAAAAATAAGTTTCAATCCTCAACAAATTGTTAATGGTTTCAGCAAAAATAAGTTCAATACAGCAAAAATAAGTTCAGATAAGCTAAAATAAGTTCAGATAAGCAAAAATAAGTTGACGAGAACAGGGCCTTACTCTCCTCCCTTAAAATTGCTACATTATTAAGATCTTTGAAAAACTGTATTTGATCATTAATATCTTAATTGTGTTTTGAGCCTTTGGAAAAAAAGGGTGATGCCTTAATAGTGCCCATTATGCCAAATCAAATAAGATTTTATATGATGATTTTATTATTACATTAAAGCAAACTTGTGGTCAAAATTTGACAGCGTTGATTCCCAAAATACAGTTGGAACAATCTTAGCTTTCAAGGACAAATGGATTACATTGCTAAAGCTAACATAGGTATAATCACTCACATAAGCTTTCGTAGTTGATTTCCTCATTTTTCATCCACTCCCAATCTTTAAAAAGAGAAAATTTTACACTAGTCAACGAAAAATCCAAGGTCTATGTATAATAGTATTGCCTCAATTTCTCCGTCTCATAACCTTGTGTCAGTTTTCTAATGTTGTCTCAAAATCTTTGATTCATTTCCTTATGTGGCAAATGCATGACAATATCCTTTGCAACAACCGCTTAACAATTTACCCCACCTATTCACCATTACACTCTATAGTGCAAAGATTACGTAGTGAAAAGACCACCATACCAATATAGCCATACTAAAAGTATGGAAACTCAATTTCTTTGTAACTAAATAGACATGATTTAACCAATTTAGCTACATAAGTTAGCCAATACTATAACCAACTGTTTTATTAATACTCCGTAATAGTTTAGCTTTTGGCTTGTAGAGTTGTAGTGAGGATAAAAACATCCTTAAGCTTAGTTTAAGATGATCTTAAAATGTTATATTGAAAATTTAAAATAGACTAGTAAGTAGTAGTAACCTATAAAATGCCATGAAATAACCACCAAAAGCCAAACAACACAACAATCGAAAACCAAAACAAAAACAGAGCAATGCATCGAGCTATTTACAATTCAAGCAACTCTCTGTTACACATCAACCGCCATTTCCACCTTCCTCAACCTCTCACTTTCCTCTTCTTCCACTCTTCAACAACCCTATCTCACAATCAAAAATCACCTCCCACAAAAAACCCTAATCCCCAAAATGATTTAGATTTCTTCTCCAAAACCCTAATTGCATCCCCAACTCGAATTCAAAAGCTAATTGCCTCACAATCTGATCCTCTTTTAGCCAAAGAAATCTTCGATTTAGCTTCTCGTCAACCTAATTTCCGCCATTCTTACTCAACTTACCATACCTTAATCATTAAACTCGGAAATTCTCGTCAATTTACTTTAATGGAGAAACTTCTTTTTCAGTTAAAGCAATTGAAATACCCAACTACCCCAGGTTTATTTTCGCGCTTAATTTGTATTTATGGTGATGCCCATTTGCCCCAAAAGGCACTTAACATGTTTTACAGCATTGTTGAGTTTAATTGTACGCCGACGTCGAAACACCTGAATCATGTGTTAGGGATTTTGGTGGCGCAAAGGATGTTTCTTAGGCCTGCTTATGATCTTTTTAGAATTGCGCCGAAATATGGAGTTACCCCAAATGTTAAGTCTTATAATACATTGATGAAAGCATTTTGTTATAATGATGAACTTAGTGTTGCATATAAGCTGTTCAATGAAATGCTTAAGAGAGAAATTTTGCCTGATGTTGAATCTTATAGGATTTTGATGCAGGCATTGTGTAGGAAGAGTCAGGTGAATACTGCGATGGATTTGTTGAATGATATGATTAATAAAGGGTTTGTTCCGGATTCGTTGAGCTATACTAGTTTGTTGAATAGTTTGTGTAGGAAGAAGAAGCTTAGAGAGGCTTATAAGTTGTTGTGTAGGATGAAAGTTAAGGGGTGTAATCCGAGTATTACGCATTATAATACTGTTATATTGGGGTTGTGTCGAGAGGGGTGTGCATCTGATGCTATTAAGGTTTTAGATGATATGGATTCGAATGGTTGTTTGCCGAATTTGGTGTCGTATAGAACTCTTGTTGGTGGGTTGGTTGATCAAGGGTTGTTTGATGATGCGAAGAAGTATATGGAGGAAATGCTTTTGAGAGATTTTTCTCCTCATTTTTCAATCACTCATCTTTTGATCAAGGGTTTGTGTAATGTTGGTAGGATTGAGGATGCTTCTGGGGTGCTTGAAAGGCTGCTAAAGCATGGTGAAGAGCCGTATCTTGGTACATGGGAAGAAGTTATTCCGAGGATTTGTGAAACAGAAGAGATAGAAAAATTGTTGGATGAGGTGATTAAGGTTGATATAACACCTCATACGAGGTTAGTCGAGGCAGGAGCAGCTTTGGAGGAGTATTTGATCAAGAAGATTAAAGCAAATTCCAGAAAAGTTTGAGCCTTTTGTGTATACAAGTCAATTGTCATCTTGGTTTTCCAAATTGTAGTGTACCTTGATAACTTATGAGCTGTAAACATTGTGTTGTATCATGCTTACACCAGGGGAGCCTTTGCCGATTTGATCCAAATGGAGGTTAATAACTGCACCTTGTGATCAATCACCTCAGTGCTGGAAATTGGCGATTTGATCCAAATAAAGGTTAATAACTGCACCTTGTGATCAATCACCTCAGTGCTGGAAATTGTCGCTTGTCATCGCTTCTATTGGAAGACCATCATATTCAGTTGCACACCAACAAATACTGTCAACTAAGTGTGGTGAAAATTATTGGATACAGCTTAATTGCAGAATAAGTAGTTGTATAGATGTGATCAGTTTGTTTTCAGCTTCACTTTTAAATTAAAGGCATGGCGCATTTAGTGAAGTGATCAAGGCATGGCACATTTAGTGAAGTGATCACTTAACACTCGTAATTGCTTATCCATTATTGGCAGATAATCCTTGATCATACACAACTAACACAAGCTAAGCGAATTTTTCACTACTTCTGTGAGACAGAACAAATTCTGGCAAATGTGGTTATTTTTAAGCTCATGGAACTTGCCTGCAGATGTAGAATTGCACAAGTATGTTTCATGTACACAGTAACACAGACGGCTATCAGTTGACATTTCAATGTTTTCTACCATAGTAAAGATGATAGATTGATAGTGTTTTGTTACTTGACATTCTCTCAATTACTCAATACAAGCTCACATACTGTACTATTGTACAATCACAAAAACTCAGTAAATTTTTTGTTACGGAATAATAATGTTCCCGACTTCTTTAATAACTTGCGGGAACTTCATCTGATCAGTTTGTAATGCGAAGTAGAAATAATGTGGAAAATGGAAATTAAGATACTTGGGCACCAGTGACAACTCTTAAATTCCTGAATTTTATACTTGAAAGATTATTATTAGCACAAGATGAAAACATAAAACAGAACACTACAATGAACAAAATTGAAATGAATCACCAAAAACCTAACATAGCAAACATTTTTTGCATATATTACCAATATGTTTCCAAAGAAACAGACTATTCAACAGAAACACAAAACGTAAACCCTAATAAAGTAAAGCAACAAGGTGTAATTAAGGAGAGGGGGAAAAAAAGAGACTAAAAAATCCTTAAAAAAAAAAATTAAACTTGTGCAGTGCCTTCTGTGAACTTGGGATCTTCACATCTGTATTTACCATCAGGTCCAATTCCAAAACCCTTTGGGTCTGCAAAAACATTCTCGAGAAGTTGGCTTCGGTGTGGAGCAGGACTTTGATCAGCAAATTCGACAGCTTCCTCAATTTCTTCTTCTATCTTCTTCTCAATGGCTTTCAAGTCATCTTCACTGGCCAATTTGTTCTCAAGTAAGTACTTCTTCAAAGCTACTATTGGATCTCTAGTGCTGTAATGAGTCTTCTCATCTGCCAACACAAGTGAATCATGTCACCAGACGCAAAACAAGCTTGAAAAACAAAATGACTATTTAATTAGATCACTACTGTAAGTAGTTAACACATCTAAACAAGGTAAATAACTACACACCTGATAACCCAACAAAATTCTTAAAATTATAGCATGCTATCCTAAATGGTAGAGCAATTACTGTAACTGTTGTAATAAAAGAGCTAAACAGGAGGCTAAATGATAATACTTCAAATCTTCAATGGTGGACACTGCTGTAATGTGACTTCAGGTAGTAAACTCAACATTTTAGACTTTCGAATGCCCCCAACTAAGAGAATGGTAACTCAAATTCAGTAAATTTTGGTAGTCGTAATCATTAAGAAATCCATTACACCCCAAATGAGTTGATTTTACTATTTTTACCCGCGTGAATTACCTCCTATGCCCTACCAATTCCTCTCACAGAGACCTGAGGGGGATCACAGGAGTACAAGACTGTAATTGATGCAATTAACAGGGCAATCCACCAAGCCAAAAGTAGAAAGGCAGAAGGATCAAGATGAGAGGGAATATCAAATCAGTGCATCACTGTTTACTAATGACATTAACCACTCCAAATCTTGAATCTCTTGCTTTCGGCCAACCAAATAAGTAAACCTTTTCGAACTAAACAGCTTGAAAAAAACACTTTATCATTGACACTAACATAAATTAGTAGTTGCAAGCTGAATAAATTCCTGAGACTATTTTTAGGGTATTCTGACAAACTGCAACCAAAGTACACGGCTGAACACAAAACAGCAATGTCTGTGAACCCTATGTCAGCTAGCATCAGATCAACTACAGCTAGAACATGCGTGGGTAAACTTTATGGTTACTGTCAATATAAAACGTAACATTTCCACATCAACAATCTAAATTCATGAAGATTCAATCGATGGAAAAGATACATTGAATTGAAACAGGAAAGGAAAAGGGGGGATTTTTCCCCAACAAAGTAATATCGGGTCAGTTAAGCTTACCAGCATCACGAAGCTCATCAGGGTCTGCCAAAGAGTGTCCTCTAAATCTGTAAGTTTCACATTCCACCAAGGTAGGACCTTCACCTCTCCTAGCCCTATTAACTGCCTCCTTAGCCACTTCTCTCACCTTCAAAACATCCATGCCATCCACATGGATTCCAGGCATTCCAAAAGCAGGTCCCTTCTTCCAAATTTCAGGATCAGAAGTTGCCCTCAGATGCGACATTCCAATTGCCCACAGATTGTTCTCAACAACAAATATAATGGGCAATTTCCACAATGCGGCCATGTTCAAACATTCATAAAACTGCCCATTGTTACAAGTCCCGTCTCCAAAGAACGCCACAGTCACATCATCACAGTTCTCCTTAAGTGCATCCCTCTTATACTTGCTAGTAAATGCAGCCCCAGTGGCAACAGGAATTCCCTCCCCAATGAAGGCAAAACCACCAAGAACATTATGCTCCTTGGAGAACATATGCATAGACCCTCCTTGCCCTCGGCAACAACCAGTAGCTTTACCAAAGAGCTCGCTCATCACAGCACGAGCAGGCACACCCTTGCTAAGGGCGTGAACGTGATCACGGTAAGTACTAACTACAGAATCTGCTTGTTTCAATAGCTTAATAAAGCCAGTTGAGACAGCCTCTTGTCCATTGTATAAATGAACAAATCCAAACATTTTACCCCTGTAATACATCTGGGCACACATATCTTCGAACACTCTTCCCAAAGTCATGTCCTCATATAGCACAAGTCCTTCCTCTTTTGTGATCAACTACATTTTAAAAACAAGTATCCACATGCATCAAGGTTACGATCAATACTCTTTCTTTACTTTCAATAACCAAACAATCACAATGATCACAATCTCACCAGATAAATTTCAAATTGCTTATATTAATTAACTATGACTATGTTTGTTTGGAGGGAAACATTTCCTAGGACAATGATTTATTAATTTTCCTATGATTGGCTTTGAAAAAATGGAAATTGGATAGTTGTTTCCCATGCAAATAAAATAATTAATTTTCTACTCATGGAAAAGAATTTTCCATTTAAAATTGACGAATTGTTTTCCATCCAAACAACTTTCCACTAAACCTTTTCTGATCACACATAATAAAGGTATGCTCTTTAACATAATATCAGTCAAATTAATCATACAAACATGCAAATTAGCAGCAAAGATATGATCTTTAACATAATATCAGTCAAATTAATCATACAAACATGCAAATTAGCAGCAAAGATATGATCTTTAACATAATATCAATCAAATTAATCATAAAAATCATGCAATTTAGTAGTAAAGCTATGATCTTTTAGCTAATATCAGCCAAATTAAACATACAAACATGCAAATTAAGACTAAATGTATGATCTTTGACATAATATCAGTCATATTAATCATACAAACAAGCAAATTAACACTAATGGTATCATCTTTTTACATAATATCAGTCAAATTAAACAAACAAACATGCAAATTAATACTAAAAGTATGATGTTTTACATAATATAAGTCAAATTAACCATACAAACATGCAAATTAACAAAATTAGGGTTCAAATAAACCAAAATTGAAGTGAATTATTACCAGATGTGAGGTTGAAGCAGAAGTTTTAACCTTTCTCTCTTTGACAGCCTCAGAAACAGCAGTCACATTAAGAGATCGAAAATTAAGAGAAGATGAAAAAGGGGTTTTTGAAGAAATGCGAAGCTTTTGAACAGATCCAAGAAAACTTGATGTTGTTGAAGAAGATTTAACAGAATCAAAATGGGGTTTTTCATAAGATCTAAAATTAAGAGGTTGAATGATTTTGGGTGAAGCTAAAGTAGAAGAAGTCATTTTGCAATGCAGAAAAAAAAAAACAGAGAAAAATGGAGAAAAATTGAAAAAATGAGAAGAGTGTTTTAGTTTGTGAATTAAAAAAAAAAGTTTGAAGGTAAGAAAGGTGTATAATGGCGGAGAAAACAAAGGGAAGTTTGATGAACTGATCGATGAAAAATAGGGGGACAAGTGACCCAACTCAACCACACAAAAACAAAGTAACAAGTAAGCTTTATTATCGCCAACTAAATTGGAATTTTGGACTACAGTTATGTAGTTATGTAGTTATGTGTGTGTATTATGGATCTAAGTTGGACAAGGTCACTACTCACTAGGTCAGTCTCTTTCGTGACTATGTTTGCCAGTTGTAGGATGTGCAATTAATATCAGAAATCACTCTTCGCTCTCCGTCTTTGCCCCTCGATTGTAGAATTCACGTTTTTTAAAATAGGTAGTATATTGGATTGAAAGTGTTGATTTTTCTAATCGACTATTCTTTACAAGTGAAAATGAAATTGAAATAGGCATTTTTGTTGATTATGTACCGAATACTTTTATTCTTCACCTAACCATTGTTTGTAAAACAAATTTATTGTTTACATAAGGCCTATTAATTATTACTTTATTTGCATTTTTGGACATTAACTATTCCAATGACCTAAAATTTCATAACTTTATTAACAATGATGAATTAAATTATTTTATAAGATAAAAAGAAATTGATTATATTGTTGATAAAAGTAGTAGCTTTGTGTTAAATCCTTGATTTATATCTCTTTAATTGAACCACGACATTAACCGAGGAAAATTCTATGTGTATTACCGCAATGAAAGAAAAAAAGTGACACTTAAAAGTGTTCGAAAAGCTCTTATTAAGTATACCCGCTCCATATTTTTTTGTTATTCCCTAAATTTACTTTACAATTCCATTTGTATCCCACCTAGACGATTTTTTTCAATCATGCATAGAATAAGTCACAAATTTATGTGTTGTGCCCGTGTAGACGCCAATGGCTTAATTGATTACTTAGCGAATTAACCTACAGTACAAAGCCTAAAAACAACCAATGAATCCTTCAAACTCAAACAAAAAACCTTGAACTCCTCAACTAATGCTTTGTACTCCATTTATTGTGGGGGTAAAGGTTTGTACGTCCCACCAAAATGAATGGTTGGCCATCTTCTAAGGTTTCCACTTTCCACTATCTTTGTGTCGACTCTATCTTTAAGCAAAAAGCAAGATTCACCTTCAATTGGTTAGGCTCCTAGGGATAATTGTTTCACTTTGATTTTCTTGGAATGATGACACAAGCTTTGATAATTNATCAAATTAATCATAAAAATCATGCAATTTAGTAGTAAAGCTATGATCTTTTAGCTAATATCAGCCAAATTAAACATACAAACATGCAAATTAAGACTAAATGTATGATCTTTGACATAATATCAGTCATATTAATCATACAAACAAGCAAATTAACACTAATGGTATCATCTTTTTACATAATATCAGTCAAATTAAACAAACAAACATGCAAATTAATACTAAAAGTATGATGTTTTACATAATATAAGTCAAATTAACCATACAAACATGCAAATTAACAAAATTAGGGTTCAAATAAACCAAAATTGAAGTGAATTATTACCAGATGTGAGGTTGAAGCAGAAGTTTTAACCTTTCTCTCTTTGACAGCCTCAGAAACAGCAGTCACATTAAGAGATCGAAAATTAAGAGAAGATGAAAAAGGGGTTTTTGAAGAAATGCGAAGCTTTTGAACAGATCCAAGAAAACTTGATGTTGTTGAAGAAGATTTAACAGAATCAAAATGGGGTTTTTCATAAGATCTAAAATTAAGAGGTTGAATGATTTTGGGTGAAGCTAAAGTAGAAGAAGTCATTTTGCAATGCAGAAAAAAAAAAACAGAGAAAAATGGAGAAAAATTGAAAAAATGAGAAGAGTGTTTTAGTTTGTGAATTAAAAAAAAAAGTTTGAAGGTAAGAAAGGTGTATAATGGCGGAGAAAACAAAGGGAAGTTTGATGAACTGATCGATGAAAAATAGGGGGACAAGTGACCCAACTCAACCACACAAAAACAAAGTAACAAGTAAGCTTTATTATCGCCAACTAAATTGGAATTTTGGACTACAGTTATGTAGTTATGTAGTTATGTGTGTGTATTATGGATCTAAGTTGGACAAGGTCACTACTCACTAGGTCAGTCTCTTTCGTGACTATGTTTGCCAGTTGTAGGATGTGCAATTAATATCAGAAATCACTCTTCGCTCTCCGTCTTTGCCCCTCGATTGTAGAATTCACGTTTTTTAAAATAGGTAGTATATTGGATTGAAAGTGTTGATTTTTCTAATCGACTATTCTTTACAAGTGAAAATGAAATTGAAATAGGCATTTTTGTTGATTATGTACCGAATACTTTTATTCTTCACCTAACCATTGTTTGTAAAACAAATTTATTGTTTACATAAGGCCTATTAATTATTACTTTATTTGCATTTTTGGACATTAACTATTCCAATGACCTAAAATTTCATAACTTTATTAACAATGATGAATTAAATTATTTTATAAGATAAAAAGAAATTGATTATATTGTTGATAAAAGTAGTAGCTTTGTGTTAAATCCTTGATTTATATCTCTTTAATTGAACCACGACATTAACCGAGGAAAATTCTATGTGTATTACCGCAATGAAAGAAAAAAAGTGACACTTAAAAGTGTTCGAAAAGCTCTTATTAAGTATACCCGCTCCATATTTTTTTGTTATTCCCTAAATTTACTTTACAATTCCATTTGTATCCCACCTAGACGATTTTTTTCAATCATGCATAGAATAAGTCACAAATTTATGTGTTGTGCCCGTGTAGACGCCAATGGCTTAATTGATTACTTAGCGAATTAACCTACAGTACAAAGCCTAAAAACAACCAATGAATCCTTCAAACTCAAACAAAAAACCTTGAACTCCTCAACTAATGCTTTGTACTCCATTTATTGTGGGGGTAAAGGTTTGTACGTCCCACCAAAATGAATGGTTGGCCATCTTCTAAGGTTTCCACTTTCCACTATCTTTGTGTCGACTCTATCTTTAAGCAAAAAGCAAGATTCACCTTCAATTGGTTAGGCTCCTAGGGATAATTGTTTCACTTTGATTTTCTTGGAATGATGACACAAGCTTTGATAATTGTTTCACCTTCAATTAGTAGTAGCAATATGCTTGATTAATTGTTTTGGCAGTTTTGAAAGTGTTGGGCATTTGGATTGGTTTGTTTTGTGTTTTGTTGAAGGAATACCTCACCCAAGCACTTCCTTGCAAAGCTAAAGCATTTGCATGTTGACTTAGTGATTGCCATATTGTGTTTTTAAGTAGTTTTTAAAGAGCTTGATTTCATGTTTGATCATGTTGCTATGGTTTATTAGTTTGGATAAAGCACTAAGGAATGATTTTAGATGAGTATCTTATACTATAATGACAAAAAGTTGGTTACTTTCGAATTTTTTTTTATTTCTTATTTTTTTCTTTTTCGATCACATAGTGTATACTATTGTAGTATTGTTGTTGTTGGTTGGTCTAACACTATTGTAGAACTTGACCTATTCGAGAAACTATTATTGTACTTGATTTGTCAAAACTATTGTGACACTTGATTTGTCAGAACTATTGTAGCACTTGATTTGTCGTTATGATTGTAGCACTTTATTTATCGGAACTATGCAACTCTTGTTTAATTGAAATTTTAAATGCATTTTAGGTACGTACAAAGGTCTTATATATGAATTGGATTTTGTGAACACTGCATCTAGGGTCATCTTAAAGATAACAAAAACCCTTTGCTAGTTTAATTGTTTTATTAAGTTATTTGGTAGGTGAATCATTAACATGTAATCATAGAAGAAAATGGCCAATACTTGGTCAAGGTGATTTGAACCATTAATAATCAACTTTTTTCTCCGGTATTTAGTAAAATTTGCAATTTAATACTCATAGTTTTATTCCAAGTATTTGCCGATAAATTTGAGATAGAAAATCAAGAGATTCTTTTTTCCAAGAGCTAGTAGCAGCATCCAAATTCATTGCCATCAAATTAGTAAAATCTCATAATCTTGCAAATTAAATTGAATAACCAAAGACTAAGAAAAGAATCGATTATGGTTTACAATGTATTTGATGAAACAATCTTAGACTCTCTATGTTCAAAACATTTATATAAAAAATCTACAAAAAATAAAGTTGTAGTCTTGGGCTCTTGGTGATATATATAGGAAAGTTATGCATTCTTCAGCATATAAAAGCTAACGATAATTTCAAAGCAATAAAATTTGTTTGAACATTTTTTTGATATTATTAGCACATTTTTACTATATGTATGTGGATTGGTTTGCGCAATTAAATAAAGGAAAATGAAAACTTGAAAATTCTTCATGCTTAGCTAAACTTATCATGATTGTGTTTGAAAACTTTGATTCACATAATCACATCCAATACCGCAAGTAGTAAGTATTTAATTGAACATGTCTTAGTTTTAATATTTTAATAGTCTCACATCGCCTCATTCCTAGCCAATTTCCGCTTAAATACCTTATTATGCTATTTTAACACAATTTAAAATTGATTGGATTTGCTATAAACATAAATCTTTGAGCATATGGCTAAACTCAATACAATGACTATTACTTTTTTACCAATTAACTAAATCACCCGCTTTAGGTTGCCTAGGTTACACAAAAATGACATTATTTTTACGATAGATAAATTCCAATAAATTCGAACACGAAAAAAGAACCCAGAACCTATGTATGAAGACCCGACTAATAGTGATAGGACCATGCCAGGGCCCAATCCATAGCTTAAGGTTCACGCGCACCTTCCCAATCTCCACATCTTCATAAGTCAACACTATAAAAACTCACAACCCATCCATCACAATCTTCACTTCTCCTATTTCTCAAAGTGCCGATCAGGTATTCCTTCATCTTCTTCCTCTGTCTTCAACTACTTCATCTCTGTCACTTGTTCCCCCCCTTTTTTTTTTTTTTAAATTAATTATTAATTAATTTTGACTTTTGATATTTTCAGGCTTCTTCTTGCCATACGACTTCCTCTGTCCTACTCTCCGCTTCCTCCACATGGCTCATATCCTTTTCATGTGATTTGTTATTTGATACTTTCAGATCTAATCTACGGTCAAGATTGTTCCTTATTTTAGTCAAAACTGTAATTTAAGTTAATTATTTGATCGTAAATTTGTGATTCCTTAATTGAATTGAACGCGGCAACCAGAGAGAGACCGATCGACAAAGAGCTGCGGCTCGTAACTCCAAAAAGGGCGGGAAAACTAAAGATGATGGATTAACCCCTGAACAACGTCGTGAGAGGTATAACGTCAAGTTGTTTAATTTCGTTTTAATGGTTTGAATGTTGATGAATTTATTTGATTTGAATTGTTGTGATTATGATTGGCAGGGATGCGAAAGCGCTTCAAGAAAAGGCTGCTAAAAAGGCAGCACAGGCTGCAGGTGTTGGTTTCTCCGGAGGTAAAACCAACAAGAAATGAGAGTTGTCATACTATGTTTATGGTTATGGTTTTATATTTGTAATTGAACTCAAATACTGATGATTTGTGATTGATGTATTTGGGGAGGATGAACCCTTGATTTCGTGTCACTGATAACTAATTGACTCATTTCAATTGAGCTTGTTTGAGAATATATCATGGTGAATTCAATTGTTTACCGTTTGAGTTTTGTTGCAATAATTCATAATTTGGTATTGTGGCACGCTTGCAAGCTTTTTTGTGACAAGCAATGTGTGTATGTCTGATCATTTCGCTAACAATACACGGTATCCAGATGATGTAACTTAGACAAGATTATTAGTGAAATTGTTACTTATGTGAATGATGCATATTGTTGGAGTTCTTCACATTTGTATGGATGCAAGTTTGTACTGTGTCGATATAGTACTTATATTGTTAGGTGTTTTAGGGTGCATATTGGAATTATTTACCAAAGTTCGCCTTTTGGTTTTACATCCTTGAAATGGTTGGGTGATGACTGATGAGTTTCCTGCTATCCATTCGAAGCTAGAGGGGTAATGCTCTTCCTATTTACAATCAGCTGTGAGCTATAATATTATATTTGATTGTGCCTATTAGCTCAAATGGAAGAGCATTGTGTTGTTGCACAAAGGTTGTGGGTTCAAATCCTGCATGGGCTGTACTTTCGAAATTATGTGTTTCATTGATATCATATTCATTTGTTAGAGGGTTGATATGGAGAGAGGTTTTGTATGAAGATGTGAAGGGTATTAACGATGGTATTAATGATTCCTTGTGTCACTGTAATCTTCTTTAGGAAATGTTATGAGGTCTTCTAACTAGCTGGTTTTGCGGCTCTTGTCATTCTGCTTCTTGCTAGTGGAGAGTTTGTTAGAGCCATGGATACGTGTGGTTTATTTCTAACAGTGTTGAAGTATGTTAGAAAATAGAAATTGAAAGAATGGTTCATGACTTCATGGTTTCTAATCAACTAATGCTGGGGTAATTGAATTGAATTGTGGAAATATTTACAACTGTAGGCAATCTTGAGCAAATTCCTCACCCTAGTTTGCTATGCTGTAGTTTCTGCTTGCTAGATGCATCAGTTGTTGGTGAATTGCAGGGTGTAATGGACTAATGGTGTTAGGATCTGCAGCTGGAGATGGAAAAGAGGCTTTATAGTTAAATTTATTACCGTAATTTGCATAGCCTTCTGATATACTAGTTGGAGTAAGAAGAGGTGCTATTGTTGTATGGAATGGAGTGAATAAGAGTGGTTCACATCCTGGCTTCTTTTCGGTTTTGGATGTTATTCTCCTAATAAACACCCTGTTAGCTGGACAGAATTGATTTCAGCAGTATTGAGGTGTTCAATTGTTAAAGTGTGTACCTAGCTTTTGTTGAACACTTTATCCTCTTGTCATTGGCTAAAAGAACAGATGGGTTTGTGTGATGATGTGGTATACAGCGATGCACCAAGCTCCCCTTGGTTCAAGACTTCTCTAATTGAATTTAGAATTGGGTTTGTGATGGGGAATAAAAATTACAGGTTATTCAGTTGTTATGATATATTGCACTTCAGCAGTGACAGCTGCTCCAAAGGGAGAGGAAACGAAGAGTTTGGGCAATAGCATGAGAACAGAAATGCTTGGAGGCTACTCTGGGGGTTAGGGCTCGATAATAAGGTTTTATTGAGTCAGTGATCTTTCAAATATTCAACCAAGAAGAGTTGACAATTGCCATATGAGCAGAACCATTTCTAATATTATGGCAAATTGGCAATGGATACTTGTGAGCAAACGTCTCATCAAAGCTTGTACTTATAGACCACACCAGAGTCAATGTTGCTTAGTATGCCAACTTTCCAAATATTACCCTTGAGACATCTAATTTTCCTACCAAATCTCTCCAACAATGGATGGATTTGGTTTATTAAAAAGCGAAGGAAAATGGACGGATAATAAGGTTTTATTGTGGCAGTAATCTTTCAGGAACAACCAAGAAGAGTTGGTAATTGTCATTTGAGCAGAACCATTTCTACATATTATGGCAAATTGGCAATGGATTCTTGTGAGCAAACGTCTCATCAAAGCTTATACTTATAGACCATAGAGTCAAAGTTGCCTAGTATGCCAACTTTCCAAACATCACCCTTGAGACATCTCGTTTTCCTTCCAAATCTATCCAACAATGGATGGATTTGGTTTATTGGAAAGTGAAAAAAATAGATTCTTCTCATTTCCTCGGGTTCTCTCCTTCCATTAGCTATCTAAATAAAGGACAATGCATCCCTTATTTTCTCCTCTTCCTTTCTCTCCACAAAGTTCATTATTAATGCTTTCTTAATCTCAATTTCTAGCCCCTTAGTGATATTATAATATGGGCTTTCTAACGGGGTACCCCTGAGGTTTATCAAATTGCACAAGGTGCTACAATAGGTTTAAAAATGAATATTGTGTACACCCGATGTACAGTAAAAATAGTGTACAACGACCAACTTTAGTTAGTTTTTTGGTAACTAGAATCAAATTTTTGTAACTTTGAAATCATTGAAATTTAATTGAAGATTTTGATCAAATAAATCTTACATATAGCATAATAAGGTATATTTATTCATTAAAATTGAGTTTTTTTAGTATTAGAAAGGAATTAAGTGCACGATAACTTGAGCCGATTTTAAGGTAACTAGAACTCAAAAAAGTATAATCCGAACTCAGTATAATATAACTTGAGTTGATTTTATGGTAACTAGAAAGCAAAAAAGTGTAACTTTTTAACCCGTTGTACAATAATTACTGTACACCTAGTGTATACAAAACTTTGTTTTAAATCTGTTAGATTTCGTGGTAGTGACGGTTGTTGCGGTAGGGCGGTTGGTGAAGTGTAGTGGTGTTGGTAGCGGCTAATCTCTAAGTATTAAATTTTTAAGTGGGGCATTATAGTAATTTCACCATAAGTCAATGGTCTTATTTAATTATGGAGTAAAATTGTAAATCCATTATAACGTTTTATGGACAAAAATCTAACAGAACATTTGGTACATAATCAAAACTTAACAAAGGTACATTGTGCATTTTTTAAACTATAAGGGTAACTCGTATAACTTGGCAAACATCATGATTACGCGACAAAAAAACCATATTTTAGATTAGACTAAAATGAGCAAATGGTTGAAAAGTTATTAATTCTCATCAAATTGTAAAATAAAATAAATTTTTGAAAAATGTATAATATTCATTAATGGGGATGTAGCTCAGATGGTAGAGCGCTCGCTTAGCATGCGAGAGGTACGGGGATCGATGCCCCGCATCTCCAAATGTAAACTTTTTTCCTCTTTTTCCCATTTTGCACTTTCTCTTCCCCTCGTCTGACAAACCACTGAATTAACAAACTCCTGATCCTTCAGCATCTCAAAATCAATCACAATTCAACTACAATCTTCATCAAATTACTTCGCAAAACTTCAATTGAACTCAAATGTTCATAAAATGACGAAGAACATCACATCTTCGAATTCTCCAATGTCGGAAGAACTTGACCTAGACTCCTTTTTACGGCGACACAACGCCACATTTTCCGACGAAGAAGACGAAGTACAACAACAACAACAACAGCTGCAAAAACCTCAAAATTCCGATATTCTTCATCGTACACTCGACGATATCCTTAATGATTCATCCTCGGATTCTGATCACGACGTCGTTTCGGTATCTTCTTCTACTCCTTATACTAAAACCCTAAATTCCGGTGAAAAAGAGGTTAATTCGACGCAAATTAAGTATAAGTTGATTCAACGATTAAAGTATGATGAGTTTGCTAGTAGGAAGTTGCCGATTGGGCAGCAGAATTCGCGGAATTCGTCGATTTTTGGCGGTGGTGGAGTTAGTCGGAAGCCTGGTGCGGCGCTTGCGGCGGCTGCTGCGGCGTCGAGGAGTCTGCGGACGCCTCGGTCGGGGGTGATCGTGTCGCGGAAGGTGGTGAGTGAGGAAGATGATGAGTTGTTAGGGTTTGTTAGGGATGATGTGAAATTGGAGGATGGTAGTGTGAGTGAGGGTGTTGGAGAGGTGGTTTGTGAGAGTGAGAGGGGTGAGAAGGGGGATGAGGTGGTGATGGAGGAATCTTTTGAGAGGCGCGGAGGTCAGGAATGTAGTGTTTCGAGTGTCGAAGAGGGGAGTGAAGTGAGGGGGGAGAGTGATGTGGAGGTTAGTGAAGGGATTGATGAGAGAGGAGGAGGTGGTGGATTAGAGAATGGTGAGGATTTGGAGGGGGTGGTGGAGGGTGGTGGTTTGGATATGAAGAGTGAGTTTTTGGATGTGGAGAGAGCGGAGAGTGGTGGTTTTGCAGAGGAGGGGGTTGGGTGTTCGGTAGATGGTGAGGAGGAATGTGTCGGGGAGAAGAGCGGTGTTGAGGGGGGATTTGAGTCGTCTTTAGAGGTTAGGAATGAGGAAACGGAAGAGCAGGAATTAGGATTTGTGCAAGGGCAAGTAGAGGAAACTGAAAGGAGTGCGGTTGTGTTGAGTAGTGATGAATCAGGTAATGGTAGGGATGAGGTAAGCTCCACAGGTGGTGATGATGAGGATAGGATTGCAGAATTAGAGGATGAGATGAGTAGTGAAAGGGCTGAGGAGACTGTGTGTCCTGTCAAGAAGCCACTAGAATTGGCAGAGGAGTTTGAGATAAGGCAAGCTTCTACGGGTCAAGACTGGGAGGAGGGGGCTGCTGCACAGCCTATGAGGTTGGAAGGTGTGCGCAGAGGTTCTACTGTGCTGGGATATTTTGATGTAAATGCTGAAAATGCCATCAGTCAAGCTATTAAATCTCAGAAACTTATTCGTGATTGTGGCACCCCACAGGTCATTGCGGTGCATCACAATTACATTGCTTTGGGGATGTCAAAGGGCATTGTTGTTGTTGTGCCAAGTAAATATTCTGCTCAGTGTCCAGATGAAATAGATTCAAAGGTTACTGCTTTTTCCTTTATGTTTGGATATTCATCTGTTTGTATATCTTCAAGTTGTGGATTGAGGAATGCCTGCTTAGTTTTTGTTTCTATCATCTGGAATTTGCTTAATGCTTCCATGGCAAATGCCGATGTATGAATCTTGTTTAACCTGTAAAGGGGAACCATTTTTTTTACTTGGTATGTTGCTTTCTAGTACATGATGGGTTTGCATGAAATGAACATAAATGTTATACAAGGGTTCATCTTATCGCTTGAGCACCTATGTTGCTTGAAGTTGTGTACTCATGTCCTGTGTGGGGTAAGAGTTTTAATAACTTATTCACCTGTTCAGCAGAAATTTTTGTAGTCTTGGTACAAATTGATGTGTCAAAGTGTTCCATTTTATACCTGAGATTTGGAGTTTGGAGGCTAGGTATGAGTAGCTGAAGTGAAATGAAAAGTCTAGCTGATTTATGTGAGCACTCTTCTTTGAGAGTTTGAGTCAAGTAACTTTATGACTTAGCCTATTTTTATTAGGAAAGAATCCCTATGATTCAATCTTTTTGTGTATCGGATTATTTTTTTCAGATGTTGATGCTAGTCGCACAAGCTGATCAATCCCAGGTTCCTGTAACATCTATTTGTTTTAATCAACAAGGTGATCTACTTCTAGCTGGCTATGGTGATGGTCATATTACATTGTGGAATGTACCTAGGAAAGCGGTTGCAAAGGTCATCACTGCAGAGCATAAGGCGCCTGTGGTTCACACATTATTTCTTGGGCAGGATTCTCAAGCTACTCGTGTATTTAAAGCAGTTACTGGTGATTGCAAAGGTTTAGTTCTATTACATGAATTCTCCTCTGTGGTACTTGTTGGGTTCACAGTCAAAACACAGGTGAGCACATTCACTTCCAGGATTTGTCTGTTCTACAACTTTCTTGTTGTATATTTGATTCTGAAATTGGTTCTGTAGTAAAGAATTTGTATCTTCTTGACTTGAAGCACAATTGACAAAAATCTTGTTGCTAAAACAGTGTCTTCTTGACGGTCAAAGAACTGGGACAGTGTTGTGTGCTTCACCACTTCTACCTGATGAACTTACTTGCCCAGGAAACACCACAGGCTCATCTAGTAGCATAGGCAGTGTCATGGGTGGAGCTTCTCCTTGGAAATTCTTTAATGAAGGTTCTCCCTTGTCTGAAGAAGGTGTGGTCATCTTCGTCACCCATCAGACTGCTCTGGTGGTATGAACTATGAAGTCTTTAGATTACTGAACATATTACAAGTACTATTTTGTTATTCATTCAGTTTCTCGTTCATGATGCTGAAGCAATGAGTGTGGATTGTAGGTGAGACTTACTCCTAGCCTGGAAGTCTATACACAACTATCGAAGCCTGAAGGGGTTCGGGAAGGTTCTATGCCATACACTGCTTGGAAATGTACGACACAGTCACGAGCTTCTTCCACAGGTATTATAATTATAAAGATGTTATTTTTAACTGTGGTATGAACAGATGATTAACAAGATATGTTACTGCAGAAAGTGTGAATCCTGAAGCACTAGAAAGGACCTCACTGCTTGCAATAGCATGGGATCGGAAGGTTCAAGTTACCAAGTTGGTAAAATCAGAGCTCAAAGAATCTGGAAAAGTAGAACCTAAAGAAAGCGGAAAGTGGACGCTTAAAGTGTGTGGAAAGTGGACACTCGAAAGTACAGCTGTAGGTTTGGCATGGCTTGATGATCAGGTACATGTCTATCTTTCAGCATGCTAATTCTTATTCATGTAATTGCAGTGATACTTGCTTTTGAAGGAGTTGAAAAATGAATTAATGCTTCGGCAGATGTTGGTGATTCTTACATTGGCTGGTCAACTTTGCTTGTTCACGATAGATGGGACTTTGATCCACCAAACTAGTTATGCCACTAATGAAACTGGAGAAGATGAGCTTATGTCATGTCACACTTATTTCACCAATGTGTTTGGCAACCCTGAGAAAGCTCATCACAATAGCCTAGCTGTTAGAGGAGCATCTGTATATGTACTCACTCCTAGGCATGTTGTTGTTTCTCGTCTTCTTTTGTGGAGAGAACGTATTGAGGTATTGCGGAACGCAGGTGATTGGATGGGTGCCTTCAACATGGCAATGACACTATATGATGGTCAAGCACATGCTGTTATTGATCTTCCCAGAGACTTGCACGCTGTACAGGAGGCAATTATGCCCTATCTGGTGGAGCTACTTTTTTCATATGTAGATGAGGTTTTCTCGTATATTTCAGTTGCTTGCTTTAACCATACTGGCAAGGTAGAAGAGGTGGATTATTCCTTGGCCAAGAGCATCTCTGCATCTTCGGAAATTAAAGAGCAATTTACTCGTGTTGGTGGAGTAGCTGTTGAATTTTGCATTCATATCAAACGGACTGACCTTCTTTTTAATGAGATCTTTTCAAAATTTGTAGCTGTTCAGCATAGAGGTATGTTGTTCCTGTATATTTTATGGGTTAATATTGACATGCAGCTCATAGCTTTCTGCTTCTTGTTTTATTTATTTATTTATTTTTCCAAATGATGTGTTTAAATTGTAGATGTTTGTGACACTTCATGGCAATATGGCAATCTATTCTCATGTTGTTTGGTCTATGTGTATTGTAGTCTCTTTGTCCTTGAATAGGGGTCCGTTTGGTAGGGCGTAAAACGTTTTCCCTGAAAACTGTTTTCCCATTTTACATTGTTTAGTTTGGAGTAAAATATGAAAATATAAAACTTGGGGTGGAAAATGGTTTTCCACCATGTTGAAAACATTTTCTCTCAAAATTAGGAGGAGAACATTTTCCATCACACTTTGAAAGAAAACATTTTCCCTTAAAATCGAAATACTTGATTTTCGTTCAACCAAACTATGAAAAATGATTAAAATGTAAAACCATTTTACATGCAACCAAACAATGGTAATTCTTTATGAAAATAAGTTTTTTAATGTAAAAGATTTTTCATGGAAAACTATTTTCATCTGAGAATATTTTACACCCTACCAAATGGACCCTAATTGTCAACTTTGTTGTTTTATCTTGGAAAAATTGACATAAATATTTCCTACTATGGGGTTCCTTCTCATTTAAATCTGAATGAACCAAACTATTATAGGTATTTTTTTGTATTAGTCTGAGAGCAACATTTACCTGTCAAGCCGGTTTCCTCATGTGGGTCCCACTATATCATCATCTAACCTCCATTCATCTTCAATCAACAACAATGGTGGCAATAGAACCCCCACCACCAGTAACTCCTACCACGAACAAAAGACATCTCCATCTCCATACCAACATCTTACCAGTAAAAGGGTGCCTAATTTGAATTCTGCGATGGTTAATCATCCAATTATTCTGACTGCAATTTTTTTCCTCCAATATTATTAGATAGTTGAAATTGAGGTTAATTGATAGATTGGAAGCAATAACAAGTGTATCGGAGAAATAAAGACTGAATAATTTAATATGTGTTATAATGAAATGGAGTGATTTATTTACTCAAAATTTCAAATAACAAGTTGGTAAACCGATTTTAATGGCAAGTGGGCCTGTGGGGTTTTCCTTTTTGGAAAAATTTTCAACTCAGATGTTCAAGTGATCTTCTATAAATATACAAGTAACAATTTATCATTTATATGTTAATATTGTTGGATACTTGGATGTTCTTTGTTCTTTCTGACTTCGTGTCCTTGATTTCACTTTGACCAAGATGAATTGACTCAAAAAATATGGAAGCTGATAATAAATAACATTAACATCCCAAATGAATTTGTTTTTGTTATTTAGGGGGTTGTGGTGACTGTTGTAGAGTGGTTACTGTGTCATTTAGGTTGAAGGTTTTTTAATGGCGGGTTATGGTGGTGGTGAAAGTGGGTGTTCCGCAAGAGCGTGGTGGGTCCCATAACTGGGTGTGCTGCTAGGTGTTCTGATGCCCCCCATTGTTGGTCAGTGGTTAATAATGAAGTTTGGAAGTTGAGGATGAGCATAGTTGGGCTTGGTCAGGTTTAAACTCTAGCCTGTCAAACTTTAATCATCATTTTTCCAAACAAAGATTTGGTTCTCTTATGGAATGTCTATAAGGTTTTGTGTCTTTTACTTCCATAATGGTGGTCAGAGTTCAATTTTGAATATCTGGAGTAAAAATTATTTGTGGAAGGACTATGGAGTTTGTATGTCAACTGTTCCTTTTCCAAGGAACCTTGACCACAGAAACAAATCATGTTGCTTGTTTCTAGTTTTTAATGCAAGTCATGGAGGGTTTAATTGGACTTGGCTGAAAGGTAGAACTCAACTCTTTGGTCTGGTATCTCAATGTCAGCTATTTCCACCTGATGCTGCAAGGTCTCAATGGTTTTTTCATCCATTAGGATGTATACATCATAATTCACATGACTATATCCAGTGTTAGGCATCACAGCATTGAGAAGACTTTCCTAGTTTTTTTGATATGAAAGGACAAACTTTCCTTGTTTTTTTTATATGAAGGTACAAAAAAGTAGTGTAGGGGGCACTTCTGGTGCATCATATATCAATATCCTTAGGTGGAAAGCTGGAAGCAGTAAACATCATCCTGTTATTAGTTCAGACCATTTTCAAGAGATTGTGCTCAAAAATTGTTATTTATCACAGTATGTCAGATGTTGTGAGCTGTGGCTCAATGATTTTGAAGAACAAATATGTCCTGAAAATGCAAATACAGTACTAGAGGTATCTAGAAAAAAAATTAGGTAACAGCTAACCCCCGTGTGAACAATGCACTGAATGGTGTTACCTGGTAAGTAATTGATCCTATGAAATATGAAGAGATTTATTGGGTATGTGTTTGTTTATATTTGCTGACCCTAATTAGATTTAGCTAAAGTCAGGACAAGGACGGATGTACTTCACAAGTACAGTTCTTTACCTCTTTTCCATGTAGTTTGATTGTCAACTACCATCTGAAAAATGTCTGAGCAAAGCAAGGATCATTCATATGCTGGGGTTCTTTTCTTGTAAAGGAAAACTCTCTTAAATTGCAAATTACGTTTTTATTTCTTGTTCTTCAAGTGTTATGCTATTCGGTTGCGTTTTTGTTCCAGTTTCTATTACCTCAAATCTCAATACTTACTAAATGTAGTAAAGGAATGGATATAATTTGACATTTGCATTTTCTTTTGAAGATACTTTTTTGGAGCTTCTGGAACCGTATATATTGAAGGATATGCTTGGATCACTCCCTCCTGAGGTATAGGTCCAAAGAAAATTGCCTTTTTTCCCCACGTAAAAAAGCTGAAAATCACTGATTTTCTGTATCTAATTTAGATTATGCAAGCACTGGTAGAGCACTACAATGGCAAAGGATGGTTGCAGCGAGTGGAGCAATGTGTTCTTCACATGGATATTTCATCCTTGGATTTTAATCAGGTATTTTTTTTCTTTATCATATTTTATTGTTCCTTGACCATGCTAATCCGGCTATTGCTATCTTCTAGTTTGCAGATAATATTGAACTATACTGCATCTTTTGATAGCTATTTCTGAACTTATAATGGATTCGAATTGCAAAAATTAGGTTGTAAGGCTATGTCGAGAGAATGGTTTGTATGGTGCCTTGATATACCTTTTCAACAAAGGTTTAGATGATTTCAAGACTCCTTTGGAGGAACTTTTGAGCGTATTGAGGAATCACAAAAGAGATGCTACTGTTGGGTATGTTTCATGGAGATCCAGCTCTATTTACTGTCTCACAAGTCTTGTTTATTCTAGCTTCTAACAATCCCATGGCACAGGTATCGGATGCTAGTCTATCTGAAGTACTGTTTTTCAGGCCTTGCTTTTCCACCAGGTATTTGGGATATCTTATAGTTATATGTGAATTTATGGCTGCATTCCTGCATGTAGTTATTTACTCATGTGAATGAACCATGGAATTATAGCTTTATGGTTTATGATCACTCACTCAAATCAATTTTCAATTGTCTCCTATGGAAAGACTGGCATATGGATTGGTTTCATACTTTCTATTGTTTCAAAAAATATTAATTTCATCCCCCATCTGTATCTAATTGTTATTATAATCTAATATTATCCTATTTGTTATGTCTCTTCCCCTCTCCCTCCTTTATTCTGAATTTTGGCTATTATTGGCCCTTTCTCTTTAATTGGCTTATTTTTAAAATGGGTTTCAATAGATCTATACTTTATGAGGTTTTGTTCTAAAAATCATTGGCAATAGGAGTAGGCTGCTAATCAAAGTCTAATAAAACTTCATATTTCTATGTTCAATTACTCAAACTTGCACTTTGAAATCTGCCTCTAAAGTGTGAGTCCTTAGTTCCGTATACTCCCCTTCGAGCGGAAATGTCTTCAAGAAAGCACCCAAACCCACTTCCATGAGAAGACAAATTGGGTGAGACAAGAAGTTGTGAGATCACCAATTAGATGGGAATACAAACGTCTATAAAATGGTGCAAGAAGGCAAGAAGCTCAGCTGGACTATGGTACCACTTGTTAGGATTGAAAAGGAGATTAGGAGTAGACAATGAGAAAATGAGAATAACCCACTATCAGAGCCCAAGCGAGGTACCATCCTAATTAATGGTGACTATGGGAGAACTAGTCAATTTTGCTTTTATTAGCATGTTTCATGGCTCTTCAGTATGCTTCTATGTAGAGATGCTTTGGAGAAGATATCTGATTGCTTTAGATTAATTCTTGATTAAGGAGAATTTTGATTTTAGATGTTGTATGGCTTTTTTAAAATAAACAATTTTCACACCAAAATACCTCCCTCCCGTTTGCATCTAGTGTCTAGACTCTTGTGGAAGCAAAATGTAGATTGCCTATAGATTAGTGCAATGATGCTTATGACAAATTGGGGTTCCCAAGCATGGATTTATTTTAACCTCAGCTGCTCTGCATAACCTTAAAAAAATTGATTTTATTGTAGTCTTAAAATGTTTCTTCTCTTCTTGTCATTTTTTACCTGAGATCTCTACTTTGTTGTTTGGTAAATCACTTTTTTGTGAACTCATGACACTGCCAATGTGCATTAAAGCATTTGATATCTGTTATGCAGGGCATGGACAACTCCCTTTAGAGCGTTTGTCATCTCTTAGAATGGAGCTTTTGCTATTTCTTCTTCAGGATTCTGGTGGCCCAAAGTCACAGACTGGTGCAAGCTTAACTTCCACTGGAGCTTATCTAAACTTGCATTATTTATTGGAGTTGGATACAGAAGCTACATTAGATGTTTTAAGGATAGCATTTGTGGAAGACGAACACTTCAAGATGGACCAATCTCTACCTGATGCTTCAGATAAAACTGTTGATAATCTAAAAAACAATGACTCAATCGCTGATGATCAAGATATACTAATTCAGAAAACTGTTGATGCTCTAGTTATTGTTCTTGACATAGATATCTCACAGTCAGTCAGATCTACTGGCAGTGATGATACTGGCGTGGCCATATGGCCTTCAAAAAAAGATATTGGTCAACTTATTGATTTTATTGCTAGTTATGTCGCTTCTAAAAGAGCTAATGTATCAAAGAGCGTGTTGAGCCAAATATTGGAGCACCTCACTTCTGAGAATTGTCTAGAAGTAAGTGCCTGTATGCAGGTAAGTGAATCCAAAAAAAAAAGGGAGAAAAAGGTCCTTGCTCTGTTGGATGTAGTTCCTCAAACAGAGTGGAATGCATCCTATGTTTTGCATTTGTGTGAAAAAGCACAATTCTATCAGGTACCTATATGCTCTCTTTCTTTCTGTGTTTTTCCTAAGAAAATAACCTGCTATAGTTAATGACTGCTAAACATCTGCCTACTTTACAGTGATAATTTTCTTTCTTTCTTTGTCAGGTTTGTGGCTTAATCCACACCATCAGAAATAATTACTTTGCTGCCTTGGACAGCTATTTGAAAGATGCAGAAGAACCAGTGCTTGCTTTCTCGTTTATTGATGGTATATTGCTGCAATTGAGTGAATCAGAATCTGTTGCTTTCCAATCAGCAGTCATCTCCCGGATTTCAGAGCTAGTTGTCTTAAGCAGGTACTCTTGAGAATGAATATCTAAAGTGGGGTTCCTGTTGTGTTGTTGAATCGTGTTAAGCGATTTATAAAATCACTTATGAAAGCTGGATATTTTTATGTGTTTTAGTCAGTGTTACTGTCATCTGTTTGCTCTTTAGCTGTAAAATTATTCGGGGTGAACTAACATAAGCCGTCATGAGGAACTTTACGCAGAAAGTGTTAACCAAGAAAAGTAGATGGACAAGGTATAGAAAGTAAACAAAGTATAGTGAGAAAGTGAAACCTGGAAAAGAGAAATGGAAATTCATAGTTAGGGATTTATGTTTGGAAGTCTTGTGAAAGAGGGGCTAAGAAAATATGAAGACATAATATAGGGTTAAAAATCAAGAAAAACAAATGGATTATGTTGAAATTTTAAGAAAGAGAATAAATATAATATGCTTGAAGGAGAAGTGTTTGCAAAACACAGGCCGCCCTATCATTGCCATATTTTAGCATATAAAGTGAAATTTTAATTATTTTAAATTTGTTGTTTTGCCCTCTTCAGAGAATGCACACTTTTTTTGGTGAGTTATCATTTTAACAATAAAAGAGAACATGTACTCTCCAAGCTGCGATCAACTCCAAGAAGTCTTTTCCTTTATCTCAAGACTTTGTTTGAGGTCTATTTTTCTGGCAACCTGGACATCTCTAGTTTAATGGTGGACAATGCTCATGATGATCCCTGGGGCAGAAGAAATGGTAGGAAGAGTAGTTTGGATGCTTACTTGAAAAGAATTGCTGAATTTCCAAAGTTTATACGTAATAACCCTGTTGAGGTTACTGATGACATCATTGAACTTTATCTTGAGGTGAGCCTGATAAAGTTTTTTTTTTATTTTTCTGTTTGTTTGCTTATAGTGGGTAGGTGCCTTTTTAAGGGAGGGTTGGGTTTAAATAGTTAGCCTGTAAAAACTTTGCAATTATGTGCCTTATGACATGAACAACAGACCAATGACCATAATTGGTTCACCTTTTCAGCTCACAGCTGTGAAATATCAATTACTAATTGTTGCCACTGTCTTTATCTGCACCTACAAGTTGTTCATCAGACTTTTACTCCCCCCCC
>PYUH01000044.1:5680947-5713620 GCA_016808085.1 Suaeda aralocaspica | reverse complement strand
CCCCACACAACCACATAAATGCTGTTTTAACTTATACTATTGTCCTACAACTTTGAACAATTTTTATTTTGCTTTACAGCTGTTATCTGTCAGTATGAACCAGATTTCAGTTCTCAAGTTCTCGCCATAGCCAAAAGGTGGGAAGAAGAGCAGGGGAGCAGAGGGGGGAGGAGTGATGAAAAAAAAGAGGGGATTGTTGATGAGTGCCAGCAGTTTCTCTAGAAAGGGTGGGGGCATGTTGGTAATGCTCTTTCGCTTAACCTCTCTGGAACTAAATGATGAACGAGCGAAGGAGGGCAGGGACCAAAGGATGAGTGGGGGACCACGCTGAAAAACCGGCCAGCTCAGGAATCAAGAGGTTAGGCATGGCGGCGAATACCCACAGGGAACGGGACGGGAAGAGCGTGGATGAGAACCCAGAGCGAGGGGAAATCTGCACGCCCCGCTCTTGTTTTAACTTCAAGGGGGAAGATGGCGGGGAATGGGGACATGCAAGACGAAGGGGGGAGGGCCGTCTTGGGAGGCTACGACAGCTCAAAAGCGCAGGAGTGAACCTAGCGATATTATCGGGAGGGGGGACCGACAGAGGCGAGGCGAACGTCTCCAAGTAACCGGCAAGGCTAACAGCACGCACATGGACAAAAATACACAGGCATAGGGACACTCAGGGCCGGGGATACGGCTCGTGAAGTCGGTGGCCGGAAGCCATTGCAAATCGGACAGCATAACGGACTTGTGGGGTCTCAAACAAGTAGAGAGCCTGTGCATCAGGATTCCATAGCACAACGTATAAGCCGTGGGGAATGTCTGGCGCTACTGAGACCTTTACGTCAGGAACTTGGTGGGTGGGACAGGATTAGGATACCTCTGCAATCTGGTAGGGGAAGGCAGCGGCCAATAACGGGGCGGTAGAAAGGAGCGGTGACACGTGCAAGGGCAACGGGGCTAAGAAACTAGGGAAATTAACACGTAGGAGGGGGGCAGAAAAGCACGGAGAGCAGGGCGAAGGGCCGGCTGGAGGGAGGGACAAACAGCAAGTTGAAAATGGGATAAGGCAGAAATATGACTGACATAGGGGAAAGAAGACAGAAAATCTGCTTGCATAGATGTAACCACATTTGCTGGTTGGTTCGTTACTCAGTGTCTTTTACAGGACTACGTAGAAGGGATTTGATTTGTGAATCACCAGTTTTGTCTTTTCCGATGATATGCCCCTCATCAGACTTTCCTCATTATGCCTGTCTGCCCAACAAGCCCTGCTGTGGAGCTCTGCTACTTCAAATAGTTGTAGTATTTGGGTTTCAAGGTGGCCCTGTTGGTTTAGCTTTCTATCGCCTTCACATTGTTGTGGAACAACTAACAGGGAAAGGAATAGAGGGATATAGGAAGAAGGGGACGAGGTGGACGACAAGGGGAAAGAAAACAAAGAAAAAAAGGCGGGGACGGCTCCGCGACCTCGAGATCGGGGAGATAACCGATTGTGGGAATGTGGAGTGGGCGAGGAAGAGCGGGGGAAAGTGTGGTAATGGAACAGGACTAAGGGGAGGAAACACTAAATTCTCCGGATTCTCCAATCCCTGGCAAAAGGAGAGGGCAGGGTGACATGTCGAGTAGGAACGTCGCAAGGGGAAAAGTAAAGGAGGAGTCAAGTACACAGGAAAGGGGGAGGGGGCAGGAAAAACGACCTTTCCAGTCTCACTCGTTAAGAGTGGGGCGTGAGAAAGTGTCTCTCGGTTTAAATCCGGCTTCGCCCATCCGGTTCAATTGAGAACTGGTCTATCACAGAAGAGCTGTACTACGCTCGACATGTATAGAGGAAAAGGCGGGACAGAGCGCTTACTTGCCCAATCCCTATCTCTTCTTACGAATGAGCGACCCGGAGGCGGATAAGTAAACTTACATAACGGAGGAATAGGGCGTCCTTAGCCAATTTCTTATCATCGTGGGTGATCCGCGGGTCTGATCACTGAGGCGGTAACAGCCCGGAGGAAGATCGGTGCAAAAAATTTCGGGCTGTTGCGGAGAAAAGCTCGGTGGATTGAGGTTACAGCCACGAAACCGAGCCTAACGTGCAGTGTATCCAGGGCCCCTTGACACCGGGTGGGCTAGATGGCAAGGAGTTTCCCATCGGTCAACCCCCCAAACATCTCTCTTATTCTTCCTATCCTTCCCTCTTGGTTTAGCTCCCTCCCCTTCGTCATAACCTAATCTCCGCTGTCGGACCGCAAGCCCTCGACCCGCCTAGCTTACACAGGTACGACCCTCTTCTTACCTCTTCTAGCATCTCTTCTCCGATAACATCCTGGTTTACAAAAAGAGGACGGGAGCAACAAAGGACAAATTAAATAAGGGATCAGTCGAAAC
The DNA here is from genome assembly GCA_016808085.1 of Suaeda aralocaspica. Taxonomy (NCBI): domain Eukaryota; kingdom Viridiplantae; phylum Streptophyta; class Magnoliopsida; order Caryophyllales; family Amaranthaceae; genus Suaeda; species Suaeda aralocaspica. The sequence goes on along the minus strand of PYUH01000044.1, from coordinate 5,711,256 downwards.
TGGGACCAACCGGGCGGCTTAGGAGACCAGGCAGACGGGGATGAACGGGACGATGGAGGAGGTGCCGGCGGGGCAAAGACAGTCCGGAAGGGGGAGGAAAGGGTGGGGCGACAAAACTTAAGTATATCGAAACCTGGTCGCGCTGAAAATAGTATAAAAACTCTGTCTCGAGCTATAAAGATTACTCAGAAGTCATGCCATCCGTGGAGGGTCTACCAGAATCAGAAATGTACTCCCATTCTGAAGGGGTTATTCTCTCACTATGTCAAGGAGATTGTTGAGGGGATGATAGGATATGTTCGCCTTCCATCTATCATGGGCAAACTCCTGTCTGATAATGGAAGTCAGGAATTTGGTGATTTCAAGCTGACCTTTGGGAATGCTAGGAACATACAGCTTTGAACGGAAGATCTTGGTAAGCTATTTTTGCAATTTTGTAGTAATAGTGCAATCAGTATAATATTCAGTTGTTGAATGACTATCTGTGTGACTGTACGGCTGTAATACAGACATCTAATTTTAAAATCTTAATCATGAGAAATGGGAATTTTGCACTCTATGGCATAAGTTGGTACTTGGTATGAGGTTTAACTGCTAAAGCACCTGTTCCTTAGATTTTGATTAAGGTGTGCATTGTTTGGACCCTCATCATGTGTTTAGGTAACCTGGTAGATAAGAATCCATTCTCAAACTTTCCTTTAGTATGTGTAATAGCTGGCAGTAGGTAGTAGCAGTTGAGCGACCTGAGAAATGGATAAGCTATTGGGCTTATAATTAGTGGCTTTAGAGAACCATCTCTGGGTTTTATGTTTCTAGCAATTTACTGTTCTATGACCAAAGGTTGACAGCCTTTTGAAAAGCAGTCCTTTTTTATTGTATTCTTTCATCAGCGTGAACATATACAGCTTTATGTTCCTCTCATTAAAGAGAATATATTTTTTTATCGTACTTTTATGTGAAGTTTGATTTTGGTTCATGTAGTCGACCCCAATTATGGGACTAACGTTTGATTGATTATTATATGAAGTGCTGCACACTAATGCCAATAATTGATTTTTGTAATCTTCTAGTTTTCATCAATTGTGATTTATTTTTCGGATTTGTAGGATACTGCAAAATGCTTGATAGAGGATGATACATTCTATCCATGAGCTTGCTCAGAAGGGTGCCTCTAAGGGGTATGCCCCTCGAAGTCTTCAGTGCTGTATGTAACTGTACCTTTAAGAGTTCTTCTAGTTCTGGAATCCGGGTATTCAACTGGGGTCATGCATCCCAAGTACATTGCGACTCAGGAGAATACATCAACTCGAAGTCTCATGGTGGATGCCCAATATGCGTACAGAAAAAGAAGATTCACAAAGGTAAAGGGAAGATGGTAGAACAAGGGTAGTGGGTGTTTCACCGTCGTCATCACAGCGAGCACAGGGCGCAAGTATTCTGCACCCACATGAATTTGATACATTTGAGAATTATTCTAGTCCTCAGAATTCAAGGGTATGTGTCTTGTCTCTTTTCTCTGTGTTTTGTCTGTCTTTAAGAGTATGCTAGTCCTCAGTTTCCTCAATTTATCTCTTATATCAATTGTTCCATAACATCCAAATGTATACCCTACTCTCTCTACTTTGTTACTTAGAAGTTGCTTTAGTCCTACTTGAATTTCATTAGTTATTGACTATTATCAGCTTTCTAATGAGCTCATTCTGTTATGTATATTTCAGTTTGAGATTTGTCTAGTCTCAGAAGAATCAGAGATTGACCCAAATGATACGAGAGAGACATGCTGCAAAGAGTAACTAGACTGATCCAAGTTACAATACAAGAGGGCACAGAGAAATGACAGGTGGATGCTGAAAAATCGAGTAGAAACAGGCAACTCCGAGATCTTAAAGTAAAAGGTTCACCATCAGGTTTCCGCTTAAATCAAAAATATTCGGTAAGGTTGAAGTCATTCTTGCATGTATATGATAACATATTGCTAATGGATTGAACTCCTAACACACAATGAGGAACATTTTACAGGCAAGGAGAAAAATCGAGTAGTTAACCATGACGTAGCTGTTGGGGATCAAGTTCGGTGCTTCCTACTGTTCAAATTTCTGATTGTAGATTATTTTCACCCATACATATATGGTATACTTAATCTTATTGGTAAACATATCTTAATTTTCGGTACTGTACATAGTTGAGCAAGTTAGGTATTCTGTACAATGATTTCTTATGCTTTAAAAAACTGTACATAAGGATCTTGATCCTCTAATTTTTCACTTCATGAAATAAAAAAACGCGCAAAATTTTCAACCTTGTCCTGTATTTGGGGTTTATGTTGAAGATAGGTTTGTCAGTACGGACCATTTGTTTCTGGAGAAAATTGTTGTCCATTGCTTTTGAAGTAGGCTATGCTTCTCGGTTCATTTTAACCAATAATTACTACCTCATATTTCTTGTAGTTTTTACAAAGGTAGTATTACACTACTACATTGCTTCATGTATTAGCGTTTCTGGTTGATAGTTTATTGATTAATATGTAAGTTTTATCATCATAAACCACTAAATAAAAGCTAATAGGATCTTATTAGTGGTAGTTTTATGTAGTATGCACAAACGTAAAAAGCCTGCCTAAAATTCCACAAAGCCACAACAAAGGTATGTATCGCACACTCACACTGCTCACTCCTCCATGAAGTGTTCATTACATTAGCTATTGATCAGTTAACGACTTAACGCAACAACGGACACATCTCTCCTCTTCTATTTCACAAAAGATTCACCAGCAAAACAAAGTGAAAGATCATCAGATCAATTTATCGAGGATATTCAACCACATCCTTGAGATATTCAAGTCTGTACGACTGAATCGAGTATCAAATATCAAGACTATCAAATTATCTACAACTACGCAGCAGCACAGCTTAAGATATTCAAGAAACAGCAATACTTGTTAAGTTGTCAAAAACCAACATTCATTAAAAAAATAATGCATCATCAAATAGCAGAGTAAAAACAGGGAACTAAAATTGCTACATAACTTGTATTTAAAGTAACAATGGAAGAATCTTAAAATGCCACAGACCCTGGAAGTACAAAAACTGAAACAAAATTCTCTTCAGACATAAGCTACTGTCAACATATTAATAAAGCAAGATAGACAAATGACGCAAAATCTAGCACTCTAATCATCAAACAAACTGAAGCCCATTCTTCGTCACTTTTTCTTTCTCTTCAATTTCTCCTCTTTCTTTCCTCAACAGCCGGGGCAGCTGCGGCAGCTCCAGCTGCAGCAGCAACAGGGCACCTCCTCCACCGGCACACAACATTGAGGATAAGGTCATCAATGTTTTCTTCTCAACAAGCTAGCAAACAAGCTGGCCAGTATGACTCAATGCTTAGGTTAGCAGCGCTCACAAGGGTTGCAATCTTCTGGCCTGCAAGTCAAATTGTAAATTAGGATTCTGCTACATACAACTAAATGCACAAACAAAATTACTACAAAAAGAGTGGTTTGACTATCAATAATCACTACATTAAGATTTTAGGGTAACAAACAAGAAAACTGCATCAAATAATCACAGATAACAATAGAAAAACTAAGCAAATAATTACAGTATAGTAACTAAAAAACAATCTAATTAACAAAATTTTACTCAAATTCTTAGGAAAAAAAAAGTTGAATCTCAATTTGATAGGCAAGTCACACTTGAAAACACAATTATTGATCATATAATTCTCAAAATCATAAAGGGTCCGTTTGGTAGGGTACTGTTTCCATGAAAAACAGTTTACGCTATGATGAATTTTCGTTTTTGGTTGCATGTAAAATGGTTTTACATTTTAAACATTTTCATTATTGGTTAAATGAAAAATAAATTATTTCAATTGGTTTGGAAAACATTTTCCTTCCGAAAATGGTTTTCCTAACCAAGGTAAATGGGAAAACAGTTTCTAAAGTGAACAACTCTCGAAATAATGCAAATTATCAACAAAGGGATGGAGAAATCGTAGTTATAGTTGCAAATCAACAAATTTAGCATCAATCAAATCAATAACTATATTGTATACGTGAATAAACTGCGAAACTTTTCAAACAATGCATACAAATAAATAAAACACTAAAATAAAAAACAAACAAAAATCACTGATATCAAGCTAACACCTTCAATAAAACCGTAATAATCACAAACCTATAACTAACGCAACAATTAAAAGTGAATAATTTGCAGAAATCAAATCAAACCTAATTAAAATCTCCGATAATTCCAAAAATTTCACAATACATTATACCAAATATCTCAAATCAAATCAAACCTAATTAAATTACGATCAATAACATAAACTTTAAAAAAAAAACAGCGAAAAAAAGGAGAAGAAGTTACGGTAACAGCGACGTCATCATGCGGAAGGAGAGAGAAGCGTAGATGCAAGCGAGTTCTCCAACCGACATTGTCACTCGAGATTTTGTAACCAAATACACAAACTAATTCACTGCAATAACAAAAATTCACAAATCAAAACAAAAATTTAATCAAATAATTCAAGAATTTAAACAAATTGAGAAGAAACAGTAATAATTTGCGAAGAAAAATTTGAGAGAGAGAAAAGTACCTCAGGTAGAAGATGAATACGCGGCTACGATGAGAGAGAAAGAGTTAGGGTTTAACAAAATTCTGAGGAAAAGAGGTTTTTATAGGAGAGATTATAACTAAGGGTTTCGGATTTTGGTTGGCCCTTTAATCTACTTTTGTTAGGCTTTTTTAAGCCCATTTAAATGGCCCAATATTGTCCACTTACTTCTCTATCTACCAACTTGACTTGTATAACTTGTAGTCTAAAGAATTTATTCTATTTTTCAAAGGAAATTAATATTTGTAAGTCACAAATAAATATATCTTGTCTTAAAAAAGATTATGTCATTGAGGTATTTGCATGACTCTATCAAAGACGGAGTATAAATAATAGCCTGATAATAATTTTATTACCATATGCGGAAAATATATCTCGTAGACTCGTAGTATATCATTTTTGTTTGGTTATAATTTAAAAAAAATTATCTTTAGAATACTTTTAACCTTTTAATATATATCTCATTAGACAAGTTATTAGTAGCAAAATCTGTTTTAATAAATTTATTGTCTATAATACACAGAACTTTAAAATAAATTATTTTTTTTACCAAATATCCCCAAACTTTTACTAAATGCATCAAGTACCTTTAATGATTGACAAAATGTATTGGGGCATTACTTGCTAAAAACTTGATACACCAAACGATGAAAAGCCCTGAGTTTTTATTAATGTTCATTATACTCTTGTAACGATAATAAACTTAATATTATTTGAAAAAGTAAATGAATTGCTTATGATAGTATTAAAAAAAAAAAACATTGTACATTCGGGAAAATATGTTAAATGTTGAAAACTAAGAACTTCGTACTATATTTCACAATATGAGCACGGGCTCGCCCAGGCGCACAGAGAAAGTTTGCACACCAGTTGTATATTATAATTGATCATATTACAACTTTTAACTAGAATAGGGGTAATATCGATAAGGTTCAAATTTTCGCAAAATTGCAATTCTCCCTTGTCAAAATCAAAAGTTAAGAATGATGAAGGTCACATAGATTTCGTTTAGGTTCATATTAGGTGCAGCAAATAAAAAACGAGGTCAAAACGTATACCGACATGGTTGGTTGAAAACGGCAAACCTAATAAAAAATTAAACGGCTACCCATGTAATGTATCCATACTACGTAAGGGCTCCACCATTGTAAAATCGAACATTGTAAGGTAAACATAGGTAACTCCTCTACAATTTAAACGGGGTCGTAGCTTGAAAAATTTAACTCATACATGATATTTCAACAAGAAAAAAACCAGCAAGGGCTCTTGGACTTGCATCAAGTATGTTGGTTTCGAGTTTGAAGGTTGTCTTGTTTTTCCTTTTAATCGAGAGAGGTGAGAAGCATAACAATTAACAAGAACACAATTAAAATGCATTCACCTTTCCATTCAGTTCATTTTTTTAATTTTTTGGTGTAGGGAGCCACAAAGGCGGGGATGAGAATCGATCCCAGGATCTCCTGGAACGGGAGGAAAGCTTTTACCACTGAGCTACCCCTCACTTTCTCCAATTCATGTCATTATATTACGGTCAAGTTTGAAAGAAGAATGACCTAGTGGCAAGTGACTCTAGTCAATGTACGTAGTAAATATTTTTCAAATTCAAGGACTAAGTGCAAATTTTATGTGTACAACAAGGTGCAGTGACCTACATACTGAAAGTGCTAGCTTTCTAATGCAGTTATGCAGGCAACGGTTGTCAAGAAAACGCGTACAACCGCTTCGGATTCAACATGGAACCCTAAACTAAGTTACATGGCATAAAGACAAAAGTCATGATGACAACGAACTTCAAAACCAAAGTTCCATATCATGCGCCACTACAATGCTTCCAAGTACATCATTTCATGCCATATCACTTTCGAAGGTGGAATAAATGAGCAGTTCAATTTTTCGCCATCCCATCTCCTCATGAAAGTTACCTGAGCATTGAAGGCCCTGAGGAAAACAGATTTATGTTCAAGCAACACAAAAGGTTAATCTCAAAAGGTTTAAAAAACAATGGGGTGGTATACTGGATTTATCAAGAAAGTTTATGGTAGTCTAAAAGATTTAAATGCAAAAGCAGGTAATGTGCTGCAAATCTACATGGAGCAATAACTTATCTGTCCATTTCCAGTATGATTTAACTTTAAATAAAACTCTTTTTTACTACTTTTGGCCAATTCTTACAAGAGCATACTTTTGGCAAGAGTGACCAATTTAGGATCAAATCATGTACCTTGTCAATGGATCATATTCCTAGTGCGGAGAAGCTGACCTTGATCTAGATCTGCGAGGTTAAATAAATGTTGAAAGGTAAAATGGATAAAAAAAAAAAAGAGCTAATCTTATTTTTCTATTAAATCACCCCCCCCACACACACACACATAAATTGCTGGTTTTTAACTTATTACTATTGTCCTACAACTTTGAACAATTTTTATTTTGCTTCTACAGCTGTTATGTCAGTATGAACCAGATTCAGTTCTCAAGTTCTTAGAAACCTGTGAGAATTATAGAGTTGATCGCTGTTTGCTTTTATGCCAAAAATATGGGATTGTTGATGCTGCAGCGTTTCTCTTAGAAAGGGTGGGGGATGTTGGTACTGCTCTTTCGCTTAACCTCTCTGGACTAAATGATAAATTCATTATGCTTGACACTGCGGTGGGAAGCACAATTTCGGACATGGATGTTGGCAAACGTGCATTTATGGAATATTTTGCTGCTACCTCGGAGTTGAAAGAGGTGGCTAGATTTTGTACCTTTGCATAGAATTTTGCTTTGTTTTGTTCAACATCATGGTCCATGACATTGCTTTGTGATATATCTTTGCTCCTCCCTGCAGGCACAAGACATTAAAAAAACATTACTTGCATGTATTGGCCTTTGCCAGCGCAATTCACCTCGTTTGGACCCAGAGGAGTCTGAATCACTATGGTTTCATTTGCTAGACTCGTAAGTGTTGTATTATTAATCATTCTTTACTGATTTCCTTTTTGAAGATGCTTGTCAGGCATGTCATTTGACGAACCTTTACAAAAGGTGAAATAGGATAGTTCTAATTTGGTGATTTCTTTAACCCTCCTTTCAATTTCCTTCAGCATATTATGACAAGGAAAGAGACAGAAAATTATGCTTTTCATATATGTAACACATTCTGGATGTGGTTAGTTACTAGATGTCTTTTTCAAGACTAAGTAGAAGGGACTGACTTTTTGAACACACAGTTTGCTTTCATTGATATGCACCCTATAGACTTCCTCAATGCGCTGCCAAACAAAAGACTGCTGTGAGCCTTGTATACTTAAATAGTTTAGTATTTGGGTTTCAAGGTGGACCCTGTTGGTTTAGATATTAAAATATCGCTTACACATTGTTTGGATAACAACATAAGAGGGAAAGGAATAGAAGGGATATAGGAAGAAGGGAGAGGTGGAGCTCCATTTCCCTCCAAAACTCCCCAAATTTGGAGGGGCGATGGTTTTAAGAGGTGAAGGGATGTCTTCCTCTTCTTCCTTTTCCTTCCCCGACCTTTTATGCAAACAAGGTAAAACGTCTCCTTTCTTTTTACTTCTCTTCCTTTCCTTTCAATTCCTTCTATCCAAAGTAAGGGTTAAGTTTTATTTCAACCAGAGATATTGTTGTTACAAGGGGGAATATCATGCAAACCTCATACTAAGCTCATTTTGCATATGAATCAATGAGATTTGCAATAAAGTTGACCGTGGGACATGGGCTTTTTACAGTTTAGTCTTTTAATCATGACAAACTGGTTACATTGTGCTATGAAGCATCTCATTGATGGTGAATTGTTAGCTTAGGGGAGATGGATTACCAATAGGAAATATGAAAAAACATTTAATTTACTGGAGTTTTTAGTAGAATTCTCTTGTATAATTGCTATCTGCTTGGTGGTAATAATTTAGCTTTGCTTCCAGGTTTTGTAAACCCTTACTTATATCTCAAGGTAGCGCTGAAAATAGTATAAAAACTCTGTCTTCGAGCTATAAAGATTACTCAGAAGTCAATGCCATCACGTGGAGGGTCTACCAGAATCAGAAATGTACTCCCATTCTGAAGGGGTTATTCTCTCACTATGTCAAGGAGATTGTTGAGGGGATGATAGGATATGTTCGCCTTCCATCTATCATGGGCAAACTCCTGTCTGATAATGGAAGTCAGGAATTTGGTGATTTCAAGCTGACCATTTTGGGAATGCTAGGAACATACAGCTTTGAACGGAAGATCTTGGTAAGCTATTTTTGCAATTTTGTAGTAATAGTAGCAATCAGTATAATATTCAGTTGTTGAATGACTATCTGTGTGACTGTACGGCTGTAATACAGACATCTAATTTTAAAATCTTTAATCATGAGAAATGGGAATTTTGCACTCTATGGCATAAGTTGGTACTTGGTATGAGGTTTAACTGCTAAAGCACCTGTTCCTTAGATTTTGATTAAGGTGTTGCATTGTTTTGGACCCTCATCATGTGTTTAGGTAACCTGGTAGATAAGAATCCATTCTCAACACTTTCCTTTAGTATGTGTAATAGCTGGCAAGTAGGTAGTAGCAGTGTAGCGACCTGAGAAATGGATAAGCTATTGGGCTTATAATTAGTGGCTTTAGAGAACCATCTTTCTGGGTTTTATGTTATTCTAGCAATTTACTGTTCTATGACCAAAGGTTGACAGCCTTTTGAACAAGCAGTCCTTTTTTATTGTATTCTTTCATCAGCGTGAACATATACAGCTTTATGTTCCTCTCATTAAAGAGAATATATTTTTTTATCGTACTTTTATGTGAAGTTTGATTTTGGTTCATGTAGTCGACCCCAATTATGGGACTAACGCTTTGATTGATTACTTTTATATGAAGTGCTGCACACTAATGCCAATAACTTGATTTTTGTAATCTTTCTAGTTTTCATCAATTGTGATTTATTTTTTCGGATTTTGTAGGATACTGCAAAATGCTTGATAGAGGATGATACATTCTATACCATGAGCTTGCTCAAGAAGGGTGCCTCTAAGGGGTATGCCCCTCGAAGTCTTCAGTGCTGTATATGTAACTGTACCTTTAAGAGTTCTTCTAGTTCTGGAATCCGGGTATTCAACTGTGGTCATGCATCCCATGTACATTGCGACGTTCAGGAGAATACATCAACTCGAAGTCTCACTGGTGGATGCCCAATATGCGTACAGAAAAAGAAGATTCACAAAGGTAAAGGTAAGATGGTAGAACAAGGGTTAGTGGGTGTTTCACCGTCGTCATCACAGCGAGCACAGGGCGCAAGTATTCTGCACCCACATGAATTTGATACATTTGAGAATTATTCTAGTCCTCAGAATTCAAGGGTATGTGTCTTGTCTCTTTTCTCTGTGTTTTGTCTGTCTTTAAGAGTATGCTAGTCCTCAGTTTCCTCAATTTATCTCTTTATATCAATTGTTCCATAACATCCAAATGTATACCCTACTCTTCTCTACTTTGTTACTTAGAAGTTGCTTTAGTCCTACTTGAATTTCATTAGTTATTGACTATTTATCAGCTTTCCTAATGAGCTCATTCTGTTATGTATATTTCAGTTTGAGATTTTGTCTAGTCTTCAGAAGAATCAGAGATTGATCCCAAATGATACGATGCCTCAGCTGAGATTAGCACCTCCAGCTGTTTATCACGAGAAAGTAAACAAAAGATCTCTTTTTCCATCAGGGGCTACTAGAGAAGGTACAGTGGATGCTGAAAAATCGAGTAGAAACAGGCAACTCCGAGATCTTAAAGTAAAAGGTTCACCAATCAGGTTTCCGCTTAAATCAAAAATATTCGGTAAGGTTGAAGTCATTCTTGCATGTATATGATACATATTGCTAATGGATTGAACTCCTAACACACAATGAGGAACATTTTACAGGCAAGGAGAAAACTCGAGTAGTTTAACCATGACGTAGCTGTTGGGGATCAAGTTCGGTGCCTTCCTACTGTTCAAATTTCTGATTGTAGATTATTTTCACCCATACATATATGGTATACTTAATCTTATTGGTAACCCATATCTTAATTTTCGGTATACTTGTACATAGTTGAGCAAGTTAGGTATTCTGTACAATGATTTCTTATGCTTTAAAAATACTGTACATAAGGATCTTGATCCTCTAATTTTTCACTTCATGAAAATAAAAACGCGCAAAATTTTCAACCTTGCTCCTGTATTTGGGGTTTATGTTGAAGATAGGTTTGTCAGTACGGACCATTTGTTCTTTGGAGAAAATTTGTTGTCCATTGCTTTTGAAGTAGGCTATGCTTCTCGGTTCATTTTAACCAATAATTACTACCTTCATATTTCTTCGTAGTTTTTACAAAGGTAGTATTACACTACTACATTGCTTCATGTATTAGCGTTTCTTGGTTGATAGTTTATTGATTAATATGTAAGTTTTATCATCATAAACCACTAAATAAAAGCTAATAGGATCTTATTAGTGGTAGTTTTTATGTAGTATGCACAAACGTAAAAAGCCTGCCTAAAATTCCACAAAGCCACAACAAAAGGTATGTATCGCACACTCACACTTGCTCACTCCTCCATGAAGTGTTCATTACATTAGCTATTGATCAGTTAACGACTTAACGCAACAACGGCACATCTCTACCTCTTCTATTTCACAAAAGATTCACCAGCAAAACAAAGTGAAAGATCATCAGATCAATTTATCGAGGATATTCAACCACATCCTTGCAGATATTCAAGTCTGTACGACTGAATCGAGTATCAAATATCAAGACTATCAAATTATCTACAACTACGCAGCAGCACAGCTTAAGATATTCAAAGAAACAGCAATACTTGTTAAGTTGTCAAAAACCAACATTCATTAAAAAAAATAATGCATCATCAAAATAGCAGAGTAAAAACAGGGAACTAAAATTGCTAGCATAACTTGTATTTAAAAGTAACAATGGAAGAATCTTAAAATGCCACAGATCCCTGGAAGTACAAAAAACTGAAACAAAATTCTCTTCAGACATAAGCTACTGTCAACATATTAATAAAGCAAAGATAGACAAATGACGCAAAATCTAGCACTCTAATCATCAAACAAACTGAAGCCCATTTCTTCGTCACTTTCTTCTTTCTCTTCAACTTTCTCCTCTTTCTTTTCCTCAACAGCTGGGGCAGCTGCGGCAGCTCCAGCTGCAGCAGCAACAGGGGCACCTCCTCCACCGGCACCAACATTGAGGATAAGGTCATCAATGTTCTTCTTCTCAACAAGCTTAGCAAACAAGCCTGGCCAGTATGACTCAATGCTTAGGTTAGCAGCGCTCACAAGGGTTGCAATCTTCTCTGCCTGCAAGTCAACTTGTAAATTAGGATTCTGCTACATACAACTAAATGCACAAACAAAATTACTACAAAAGAGTGCGTTTGACTATCAATAATCACTACATTAAGATTTTAGGGTAACAAACAAGAAAACTGCATCAAATAATCACAGATAACAATAGAAAACTAAGCAAATAATTACAGTATAGTAACTAAAACAATCTAATTAACAAAATTTTACTCAAATTCTTTAGGAAAAAAAAAGTTGAATCTCAATTTGATAGGCAAGTATCACACTTGAAAACACAATTTATTGTATCATATAATTCTCAAAATCATAAAGGGTCCGTTTGGTAGGGTACTGTTTTCCATGAAAAACAGTTTACGCTATGATGAATTTTCGTTTTTTGGTTGCATGTAAAATGGTTTTACATTTTAAACATTTTCCATTATTTGGTTAAATGAAAAATAAATTATTTCAATTGGTTTGGAAAACATTTTCCTTCCGAAAATGGTTTTCCTACCAATGTAAAATGGGAAAACAGTTTCTAAAGTGAACAACTCTCGAAATAATGCAAATTATCAACAAAGAGGATGGAGAAATCGTAGTTATAGTTGCAAATCAACAAATTTAGCATCAATCAATAATCAATAACTATATTGTATACGTGAATAAATCTGCGAAACTTTTCAAACAATGCATACAAATTAAATCACAAACACTAAAATCAAACAAACAAAAATCACTGTATACAAGCTAACACATTCAATAAAACCGTAATAATCACAAACCTAATAACTAACGCAACAATTAAAAGTGAATAATTTGCAGAAATCAAATCAAACCTAATTAAAATCTCCGATAAATTCCAAACAATTTCACAATACATTATACCAAATATCTCAAATCAAATCAAACCTAATTAAATTACGATCAATAACATAAACTTTTAAAAAAAAAACAGCGAAAAAAAAGGAGAAGAAGATTACGGTAACAGCGACGTCATCATCGTGAAGGATGAGAGAAGCGTAAGTGCAAGCGAGTTCTCCAACCGACATTGTCACTCGAGATTTTGTAACCAAATACACAAACTAATTCACTGCAATAACAAAAAATTCACAAATCAAAACAAAAATTTAATCAAAATAATTCAAGAATTTAAACAAATTGAGAAGAATACAGTAATAATTTGCGAAGAAAAATTTGAGAGAGAGAAAAGTACCTCAGGTAGAAGATGAATACGCGGCTACGATGAGAGAGAAAGAGATTAGGGTTTAAACAAAATTCTGAGGAAAAGAGGTTTTTATAGGAGAGATTATAACTAAGGGTTTTCGGATTTTGGGTTTGGCCCTTTAATCTACTTTTGTTAGGCTTTTTTAAGCCCATTTAAATGGCCCAATATTGTCCACTTACTTCTCTATCTACCAACTTGACGTTGTATAACTTGTAGTCTAAAGAATTTATCTCTATTTTTCAAAGGAAATTAATATTTTGTAAGTCACAAATAAATATTATCTTTTGTCTTAAAAAAGATTTATGTCATTGAGGTATTTGCATGACTCTATCAAAGACGGAGTTATAAATAATAGCCTGATAATTAATTTTATTTACCATATGCGGAAAATTATATCTCGTAGACTCGTAGTATATCATTTTTGTTTGGTTATAATTTAAAAAAAAATTATCTTTAGAATACTTTTAACCTTTTAATATATATCTCATTAGACAAGTTATTAGTAGCAAAATCTGTTTTAATAAATTTATTGTCTATAATACACAGAACCTTTAAAATAAATTATTTTTTTTACCAAATATCCCCTAAACTTTTACTAAATGCATCAAGTACCTTTAATGATTGACAAAATGTATTGGGGCATTACTTGCTAAAAACTTGATACACCAAACGATGAAAAGCCCTGAGTTTTTATTAATGTTCATTATACTCTTGTAACGATTAATAAACTTAATATTATTTGAAATTAAGTAAATGAATTGCTTATGAATAGTATTAAAAAAAACTAAACATTGTACATTCGGGGAAAATATGTTAAATGTTGAAAACTAAGAACTTCGTACTATATTTCACAATATGAGCACGGGCTCGCCCAGGCGCACAGAGAAAGTTTGCACACCAGTTGTATATTATAATTGATCATATCTACAATCTTTTAACTAGAATAGGGGTAATATCGATAAGGTTCAAATTTTCGCAAAATTGCAATTCTCCCTTGTCAAAATCAAAAGTTAAGAATGATGAAGGTCACATAGATTTCGTTTTAGGTTCCATATAGGTTGCAGCAAATAAAAAACGAGGTCAAAACGTATACAGACATGGTTGGTTGAAAACGGCAAACCTAATAAACAATTTAAACGGCTACCCATGTAATGTATCCATACTACGTAAGGGCTCCACCATTGTAAAATCGAACATTGTAAGGTAAACATAGGTAACTCCTCTACAATTTAAACGGGGTCGTAGCTTGCAAAAATTTAACTCATACATGATATTTCAACAAGAAAAAAACCAGCAAGTGCTCCTTGGACTTGCATCAAGTATGTTGGTTTCGAGTTTGAAGGTTGTCTTGTTTTTCCTTTTAATCGAGAGAGGTGAGAAGCATAACAATTAACAAGAACACAATTAAAATGCATTCACCTTTCCAATTCATGTCATTTTTTTAATTTTTTTGGTGCTAGGGAGCCACAAAGGCGGGGATGAGAATCGATCCCAGGATCTCCTGGAACCGGGAGGAAAGCTTTTACCACTTGAGCTACCCCTCACTTTCTCCAATTCATGTCATTATATTACGGTCAAGTTTGAAAGAAGAATGACCTAGTGGCAAGTGTACTCTAGTCAATGTACGTAGTAAATATTTTTCAAATTCAAGGACATAAGTGCAAATTTTATGTGTACAACAAGGTGCAGTGACCTACAGTACTGAAAGTGCTAGCTTTCTAATGCAGTTATGCAGGCAACGGTTGTCAAGAACAACGCGTACAACCTGCTTCGGATTCAACATGGAACCCTAAACTAAGTTACATGGCTATAAAGTACAAAAGTCATGATGACAACGAACTTCAAAACCAAAGTTCCATATCATGCGCCACTACAATGCTTCCAAGTACATCATTTCATGCCATATCACTTTCGAAGGTGGTAAATAAATGAGCAGTTCAATTTTTCGCCATCCCATCTCCTCATGAAAGTTACCTGAGCATTGAAGGCCCTGGAGGAAAACAGATTTATGTTCAAGCAACACAAAAGGTTAATCTCAAAAGGTTTAAAAAACAATGGGGTGGTATACTGGTATTTATCAAGAAAGTTTATGGTAGTCTAAAAGATTTAAATTGCAAAAGCAGGATAATGTGCTGCAAATCTACATGGAGCAATAACTTATCTGTCCATTTCCAGTATGATTTAACTTTAAATAAAACTCTTTTTTACTACTTTTGGCCAATTCTTACAAGAGCATACTTTTGGCAAGAGTGACCAAATTTAGGATCAAATCATGTACCTTGCATATGGATCATATTCCTAGTGCGGAGAAGCTGACCTTGATCTAGATCTGCGAGGTTAAAATAAATGTTTGAAAGGTAAAATGGATAAAAAAAAAAAAGAGCTAATCTTATTTTTCTATTAAAATCAGTGGAAAAGATTTAAGATGCAGTACCTTGGTGGCTCTGCAGGTGAAGCAGACCCAGATCTTGGAGCAGGTCTGGTTACATATATAATCATGTCATTCTTTGTAGGCACCAAGCAATGAACATGATAGGCAATGAAGGACATGCAGAAAATACATGGACCACCAAAAAGAAGAGGCAATGGGATTGCCAGGGGAAGAAGGTATGGGGTGCATCATCAAGTTACCTTGGGCTCTTTTCTATACTTCTGCTTCTTTCCTGGACAGGGCTCCTGCTTCTTTCTCGGCTCCTGCTTCTTCGTGGACTACCCTCATAAGCTTTAATCTGTCAGCAAAAATGTTTCAGAGAAAAGGAAACAAGGATGATACAAAAGTTTGAATAAGCTCAATAGACCACCAAGGATGGCTCATCTCATTGACCAAAATACTACACACTAGAATCAAAACAAAGACCNCTTTCTCCAATTCATGTCATTATATTACGGTCAAGTTTGAAAGAAGAATGACCTAGTGGCAAGTGTACTCTAGTCAATGTACGTAGTAAATATTTTTCAAATTCAAGGACATAAGTGCAAATTTTATGTGTACAACAAGGTGCAGTGACCTACAGTACTGAAAGTGCTAGCTTTCTAATGCAGTTATGCAGGCAACGGTTGTCAAGAACAACGCGTACAACCTGCTTCGGATTCAACATGGAACCCTAAACTAAGTTACATGGCTATAAAGTACAAAAGTCATGATGACAACGAACTTCAAAACCAAAGTTCCATATCATGCGCCACTACAATGCTTCCAAGTACATCATTTCATGCCATATCACTTTCGAAGGTGGTAAATAAATGAGCAGTTCAATTTTTCGCCATCCCATCTCCTCATGAAAGTTACCTGAGCATTGAAGGCCCTGGAGGAAAACAGATTTATGTTCAAGCAACACAAAAGGTTAATCTCAAAAGGTTTAAAAAACAATGGGGTGGTATACTGGTATTTATCAAGAAAGTTTATGGTAGTCTAAAAGATTTAAATTGCAAAAGCAGGATAATGTGCTGCAAATCTACATGGAGCAATAACTTATCTGTCCATTTCCAGTATGATTTAACTTTAAATAAAACTCTTTTTTACTACTTTTGGCCAATTCTTACAAGAGCATACTTTTGGCAAGAGTGACCAAATTTAGGATCAAATCATGTACCTTGCATATGGATCATATTCCTAGTGCGGAGAAGCTGACCTTGATCTAGATCTGCGAGGTTAAAATAAATGTTTGAAAGGTAAAATGGATAAAAAAAAAAAAGAGCTAATCTTATTTTTCTATTAAAATCAGTGGAAAAGATTTAAGATGCAGTACCTTGGTGGCTCTGCAGGTGAAGCAGACCCAGATCTTGGAGCAGGTCTGGTTACATATATAATCATGTCATTCTTTGTAGGCACCAAGCAATGAACATGATAGGCAATGAAGGACATGCAGAAAATACATGGACCACCAAAAAGAAGAGGCAATGGGATTGCCAGGGGAAGAAGGTATGGGGTGCATCATCAAGTTACCTTGGGCTCTTTTCTATACTTCTGCTTCTTTCCTGGACAGGGCTCCTGCTTCTTTCTCGGCTCCTGCTTCTTCGTGGACTACCCTCATAAGCTTTAATCTGTCAGCAAAAATGTTTCAGAGAAAAGGAAACAAGGATGATACAAAAGTTTGAATAAGCTCAATAGACCACCAAGGATGGCTCATCTCATTGACCAAAATACTACACACTAGAATCAAAACAAAGACCTACTGATGAGGTATGCAAATATGTCTTCTTAATTTCGCCAGATCCAAAGGAATTCAACAAAGTGAATCATTGTGATTGTGGACATCATGACTGTAAGGATAATTATGTTTCTGAATGAGGAAACAATAACCCTAAATGGATGGTAAGTGAGAGGAAGAAAAAAACGAAGACTCAAAGAGCTAACTTGTTTGTTATTTGACTATAGTCACATTGAGGAGACCAAAAATGCCAAATGAATTTGCAATTTGGACAAGAAGCAAACGGCAGGAAACTGATGCGGATTTTAAGTTCATTGATCTACTTAATATCCATAACGAAATTCATCAAAAGCTTGCAAATTAAAGATTAGTAGCATCACAACAAAGATGCAGGGAGATTAAGAGTGAAGTAGCTTGCGTGTTTTTCGACAGTTTTAGTATAGCCGGGTTTTTAGCATAGTTGCTGGAATTAAGTTAAGTAAATTGTGGTTATTTTCTCAGGTAGGAGGTTATTACAATAGTTATCAGGAAAATCCACTTATTGCTTGTTAGGACTTCGGAAAAATCAAGTAACAAAACTGAGTTGGTTTTGGTGTTTGTGTTGTCCGTGTTTTTACTTGTTGCTGAAGGTAAAATTAGTTAGTATTCTATCTTAATTAGTTAACCTAATTAGATAAGAAAATCTTTAAGTCAGGGGACTTGCCCTAATCATGGGATTTTTTTTAATTGTATTCAAATTTAATTGATAAAATTATATGTTTAAGTCATATATCTATTGATCAAATTGATCTTACCCTTTATGCTTGTCCAAAGATATCCTTGAGAGTCAATATTGTCTTCCTTTGCCTTTCAAGATTGACTAATTAGGTGTGTCTGTCCCCTAATTTTGTCAAGAACTGATACTAAAGAACCTTCAGGATTCAATCTTTTGAGTCAAGAACTTTAAAAAAAACTTGATTAACATAAAAATGTAAAAGAGCAAGACCATGTTATTCACTTGAGTATCTAGTCTTATAGGTGAGTCTAGGTGACGGAATCCATAATCAGAAACTAGAGCCTAGATAAGCAATGCAAAACAACAATTCAGGTCTCAATACCATTATTAAAAAGAAAAAAAATTAGAGCCTCAAAGTGACCTAAACTCCAAACTTTGCTTAGCATTGCTTGATTTAGTAAGAACTAAGATAGTCAAGTAACCATACCCGGATGTAAGACCTTGAGAAAGGATTTCGAAATTCTGTATCATCCAGTTTGCGGATCTATGAAGAAAAAATATCATGGTTATATATAGAACAACAATAAATCTTAATAATCATGACATCAGAAGGTTCTTGAAACTTACTGCATATTGCATGTCCTCATAATTTGTGTAGTCAACAATTCCCATCATACCTGAAACATTAACATTTAAGCACAAATATTAGTCAAACAAATTACATAAGGAAAACAAAACTAAAGCAAAAGGGCAACCATAAAACTAACAAGACAATATCAGATCTTAGAAATTAACTAGATTAGCCTCCCGTGCGATGCATGTTTTCTATAAGGAAAATTTGAAGTTGTAGATTGGTAATTTAATATATATATATATATATATATATATATATATATATCCACACCTATAAGAAAAAATATGTAAGCACTATAAAAATTTATTTTTGATGGTTACATAGTAAATTAATTATAAGGAATTATTCAGAGAGAATAAAAGGAATATTTTATGCGAGAAAAACATTAAATGAGTGAAAAAAGTGTAGTGTTAAAATTTTAAATTTTAATTGAGGTAGCATGTATCGCAATCATTATTATTTTCAAGGTTTACTATATAATATTTGTTAGTCAAAGATTTTTTCTTTTAAGGAATAAAGGGTGATGTCATTTTTGTTTTTGGAGGGAAAATATTTGTTGAGAGCTCGCCATGTATCAAATGATGACATCAGCATATCCTATTTTAGTATAGGAGTATAGATAGATGCTGCTTGAAATCACACCATTGTTGGATTGTTGCCTTTAAGATTACATCCTGAGGGTACTCTTCAAACAAAAAAAAAAAAAAAACAACAACATCAATGTATCGGCAACTTAAGGATATATCCTACCTTCACCATCACGAAAAACTTGAGCAAAGCAGACATCCCCAGCCTTACGCATATGATCCTACAAGAAAAGGAACAGTGTGAGTGTGACGGGTCTAATGGTAGAGCACTGAGATTTTCACAAAAGTTGTCAATTCACACACCTTGAGATCTTGCCATGAAGCTGAAGGTGGCAGTCCACGCACAATAACTACATAAGACGAATAAGTTATTATCTTAATCAGCAAAAAAAGAAAAAAATACAAAGAAAGAAAGAGAAAAGTGGAAAACATCAAACTAAAACGGATAGAAAATACAAAAACAACCCTCACAAACTTGTGACTTTTGAAGATTTAAGATATTTATAACAAAACAGCACTAAACTCTTAATGTCTTCACCTCATTAATCTAATCTGTCCTTCCCCATAGTGCAGCTCAGAACGTGATAATAATACTATATCGTTACTAGATATAGCTCAAACTGAAGTTATACAGATATTTGAAGGTTTTTGATCACACAGTATGCAGACATCCCTTACCAGATAGACTGCTACACCCTTAATGGAGCATTAAAAAGCAAAAGGAGATAAGGCTCAAGTTAGTGGGTGCACCTCGAAACTCAGAACGACGAGAAGCACCAAACTGCCCACCACCTCCACCAATGCCAACACCACCACCAACTCCACCACCACGTCGGCCCACAGGGGACTTACCTCTCCCACCACCATGAGCCAGCTCAACCTGAATAACAAATTGCTTATTAAGTTGAAAACAAAGCAGAACAAAGGAATTTTTGTACTAAAACATATACCCTCAGAAGGCAACCATCAAAGTTATAGCCATCACGACCTCTAATTGCATCTTGAGCATCCCTGTGGTCCTCAAACTGAAAAGGAAAAAGAAAGGGCGAATCAATAATGAAAGAAAAAACAGGAGTGTATCTAGGAAACATATAAGTATCAACTAGTGGCATACGCCCTCAATAAGAACCTAAACAAAAGTGTATTTGGTATAGGTATACGATTATAGGTATCAATAAGAGATGCAAGCCCTCGAAAAGAGGCTGAGAGTAACCAGCTCAGCTACAATGAAGTAATGAACCTATGGTGCATGTAAAGATAAGGTATACCTCCACGAAACTATAGCCTGGAGGGCGTGGAGGAAGCTTCAATTCAATATCTACAATACGACCATACTGCAGTGAAGATGAAAGGAAAAAGATATTAAGAATGAGATTGCAAAGACTAAACAGCGGTGACGCACGATACACAAAAAAGAAAAAGAAAAAAAAGAAGAAGAAGAAGAAGAACCAGAAGAATGGACATTGAATAAGTTGGCATTATGCCATACAATTATTCAGTTTAAGAAACAGAGCAGTGAGCTAAAATAAGTAACTTTCTGTAATGCTTTATAAAGGCATAATATAAACAAGTCATCATTAAGATTACTTTTGACTTAATTACATTTGACTGGAAACGCAATGCTGCACTCATGTTATAATGCAAAAACAGTGGCATCACATCTTCAAATATTTAACTTGAAGAAAAAATTAGTGCATTCCAACCTATGTTACTCAGACACGAATTAAGGGTCCATTGGGATACAGCCATATGGGTACCCAAGTGACTATGCCATTTTGAGGATAAAAGTCAGGATTCAAGTTGAAAATGAAGTATCCAAGAGACGTGTTTTGCCCGACATGATACATATGGAAACACAACTTTTGAGGAATAAGGGTGCCAAAATAACACAGATTCAACCCTCATGGTTAAAGTTATAATGATAGAAAGTACATTAAAGAGCAAAAGATCACTAAAATTCTTTAGGATTCAAAAAGAATGTGTAGAAAAAAGTACCTTTTCTCTCAAACCAGGCATAATGACTTCATGAAGAACTTCAAATAAAAATGGGGAATGCTTAATATGAAATTATACTTTGGGTCTTTTCATAAGAAAACAGAAAGCTAACATGATGTTATCACACCATGTGATATCTCTACATAACTCAAGATATATCGCATATATCAGGTAAAGATGAAAACTTTACCTTGTAAAACAGATCTTCAACCTCCCAGTCCTTTATATCCAAAGGAAGATTGCCAACATAAATTGTGCGGGAGGGATGGGCAGCCATTTCTGCAAAGTGCCAATTGAGCAGCACAAATTTAGCTACACCAAGCCCAAATTCTGAATGAATATATAGGTAAATATTATATAAAATATACAAAATAAAAAATAATAATAACTGTAAGTAGGCTGAAAAGTACAACCACACACACAAAAAACAGGGGGGGGGGGGGGGGGGGGGAAGGCAAAGTAAAAAGGCCCAACACTATGAAGCAGACCATGATCCTACCAAAAAAATAAAAATGAAGCAGACCATGAAAGCAACCCTTGTTGTAGTGCAACACAAGCTTCACTGCTCATTCTTCCAAAATGCTCCACAGTAAATATCAGATTATACAAAATGACCCCCCATGCTCTTCCAGATTTTTGCAGAGGCAATCTCCATTACCATGACATCCAGAAAAGCAAAATGAATAGTGAAGAGTGAACAATCCCTCTCCAATCCTACATCTATATGTTGCTCCTATTTGTGCAAACTTCTTTCATCTATCAGATGGAAAGCTTGAATCATCAAATGTGACAACACAAAGAAAATGTTATGCGTTTATTATTAGTTATTATTCAATTGTCATCCACAAAGATACAAGATATCACTTTGTGTGATTAGCTCATGATAATTTTTTTAAGAAAGAAGATACAAAAATTCAGGAAATGTCTATGTGCAACATTGACAATAAATTCCATTTCATATACTCTGTTTGTAATTTTGGAAGGTGGTGTCCAAGGTCTGGGATCGAATCCTTTTCCACCATTCCCTTATACACTTTAAAAATTAAAAAAAAAATAAAAATTATAATAATAATAGATTCAATTACATAGGGGTTTTCACCATCATCGGCATAGACATTATCCCAAGCATTGCACATCCTCATTCACTCACACTCTTTGAGTAGTGAAAGACGTGTTTTGAATGAAAACAAATATAATAGTACTCCTTAAGTAATAATGGATATTTATTACGTTTACAAAGACAATTTACAATTGCTCTCAAACTGTCTTCTCTTGTGTCTTATGTAGTTGTACAGATGAGCCTTGACCTGTTTATAGTGCTCTATCACCTAGATTTTCAAATGAAGCAACCTAGATACAACACTATGTAGAACATCCTAGGCATTAGATACACTAATGTACATACAGCTATACACAGAACTAAAACTTCCTAATTTGTTATCAAAACACTTCACCTAGATACCTACTCTTTAAGATCCCCAAAAAATACCCTAAATACCAATTATAGTTCCCTAGATTTCTGCATATGAATTTTGCAATTCCTCTTATTGATTCTAATCTAGCCGATCCCAAATTATTTTAGGACAAAGGCTTTGTTGTTGTTGTAGACCAAAACAAACTTGGAGATAGCACAAGTAGCCTCCCATCATCATTTGGGCTAATAGTGTGTTTGTGACCGAAAGAGTCCATAAAGCCCCCAAATTCCTTATATAATACAATAATAGTATCACAATTTCGGCAATAAACCCTAACACAACCAAAAAGTTGCACATTTGTATAAAAAATCTATAATAGAAATTTTACAAGGCCGAAAACATGCAACGAAACACCACAAAGTTATCCACGAGCACTCTTTCCATGCTAAATTACATTTCTACTTGCACACCATACAAGTCCGGCATTTAAATTTCCTTCAAATGCTCACTAAATTCAGAACCATACCAACATTCCTGTAAGTAATTAAAATCAAAAATTAACAGCAAACAAACAATTTAAAAACCATATACCATCCGCTCGACACATACAAATCATATATTCAAAAACTCATTCATCCAAAAATGACTGAAAATGATTGGACATTCGAATGTCGGATCCCTAAATCCCAAAATTCCTACACAAAGGGTTAAATCCTACAATCATCCCTTTTGTAAGTTCATGTCCTTTAGTACCTAACCTAAACAAGGTAGCTACTATGTCAGCATTTTTACTAATACAAGAAAAAAAACACACACATTAACTAATTCTAACACTAGCCATTTAGGCAATAACAAATTCATTCAACAAAACTACACCCACCTCACCAACTAGCAAAATTCTTCCAACATTTCCCAATTTCATACATACACATATATAAAATACATAATTAGCCTACAAAAATAAAACCCCACAAAAAAAAAAAAGAAAAAGAAAAAGAAAATGGAAAAACAAAATCACCCCACTTGACTTTCCATCATAAAAATGACAAACAAACAATTATAAGGTAGTAAAAAATCACAACATTAAGCATAAGCAACAAAGAAATTAAACCCATTTCAAATAAACATCAAAGCCAAATTATTAAGTATGAGTAACTAAAAAGGAGATAATAAAAGATAAGAAAGAGAGATCTAAGATATGAAATTACTTGCAACTTTGCTGCAAAATTGAAAAGGTATCTTAAGTTGCTGAAGTAGTACTCTTGACTCCTGAGAGTAGCAAAGTGTTGAGTTTGTTCAATCTTCTTCTGCAATATGCAGTTTAAAGCAGAGGGAAAAAAAAATAGAAAGGTCTTACCCTAATGAAATGAAATCGTGCGTCACATAATTAATGGTAAGATGATAGATTAAATTAAATAAATGAATGAATAATGTTACAACAAGTAGTAGTAGACTAGTATCGACTAGATTGAGATTGGATACTTTGGAGGGGGTTTGAAGTTTTCTGATGTTGATACGTGGCTTTTGCCAATATGGTTTTTTTTTTTTGTCTCTAACTAAAGCTACTCCGTATTAGTCTTGGCATATGCTTCCAGTGATGTTTTTGATATTTAACCATGGGGCTTGCTTGGTTTTGGTAGATACATCTTTTGGTCGATGCATCTCGAGTCGAGGACCTGCCAATTTAAAATTGTATGACTTGAGTTAAGAGCATCTTAATGTTGCTTTTTACTACAACTGTAGACCCGCTACAAATTAGTTACAACAAAATATTAATTTGTGAGTTATAAAATAATGCTTTTTCGCAACTAATTTATGACGGAGGTAGTGTATGACATTTTTTTATTGTAATTTTTAAAACCGAGCAATTTTCTTAATACCACTAAAGACAAAAAAAATATCATAGTAGTACTTTTAATCTCAAAAGAGCAAATGAGTGAAGTACAACGAGATGCACAATGGATATTCTCATTAGCAATTATCAGAGTAATTAGTTATGAAAAATAAGTGATAAAACAATTACAATAGAAACCAATCGGGTCAAACCGACCCAAAATCTAACAATTTAAACTAAAATCCGAAAGGACCAAACCAGAACTCACAAGCTGACCCAACCCAACCAGTGTAACAGCTATAATTGAACAAGATGCTATAGTCTTGAAAGTCATCTAACTATTGAAGTAATTGCTAGAAACCCCAAATTCATTCCTTGGATAGAAAGGCCCACTCCTTAGTTGGGTGTCAATTTCATGCATTGGTTAAAAACTCAAGCCCAATCATGAGGGCTATCCAAACTCAAAACCACTCAACACCTTGTGAACACAAGCCTAACCTAATTGAAGTGTCTTAAATTTTGAAGTCTTGCTTTTAGCCTTTGAAATCCCCAAATGTATACCTTAAAAACTTAATTAGTGGTAATTACTAATTAATTAATATAAAGTGCTATGCAAATAGCCAAATATTTACTTTGAAGGCTTAAATTCTAAACCTTAATATAGATCACCTTAATGTGTGTTTATCAAGGATTGTTGAAAATTTACTCCAACACAATTTTCTTTAAAGTAAATTCAATTGGACCAAATGAAAGACCCATTGAGAATTGCATGGAGCTAAATTGAACCAATATGAAATGAATTCTAATATAAGACATCTAAGCATATACTTTCATTGTACTATGTAAAATAATTAGTTTGAGTTTGATGGACAAAGTAACTTGCAACCTCCTAAACTACCCTAATACAAAGTTGATTAGACATTTCAATCTTTAGAATTCATACTTACATGAATGACGCTTTACATTTTTACAAGCTTTAAAAAAAAAAAAAGCTTTCCTAATAGGGGTACGCTAGCGCGTAAAATTGGAATGTCTATACGCTTCACATCCAAAAGAGTGATCAAGATGATTTATCGATGTACAATAACTAGGTCAAGGACTTATTGTCTAAATAAAGGTATACCGTTGAGATATATGTAGTCTTTTCTCAAACCAAGATATATATATCATCGTTTCCACAAACATGAAAACTTTAACAAAACTCAACTTTCCGTGATCAATCCTAACTTTAAAGGGTGAAAAAGATGACCGTAGATGGCTAGTTGCCACTTGCCAATTGAAGAATAGAACTTCTAATATGACATGCCTTATCTCTTGTCCAAAATACCCTATTCATCAAAGTTACTGAATCATAATCATAGGAAGAATGTACAAAAACAAAAGGCAGTTGAAATCATGAAGTAACGTTAAAAAAGGTAAGAAAATGCCTTGAATCTCACATGTAAGCTGACTAAAAATCAATGATGACAAACGGTAATCCAATTTGAAGAAGTGAAACCGAAGAATTAAAATTAGGTATGAGCATGCATACAGCTAGCTAGCCTTCATGTAGTGCTAAAAAAGGAATTACTCAAGTTGGTGGATGGTTCCCCAATTTCGAGTGCAATTACCCGCAATCATAGCCATTCGTAAACATAAGATTAATACTTGTATTATTATTGTCAATAGTAAACGCCAAAAGGGTTTATTTTCCATGTGATTGCATCAAAATTTCTATCATTTCGTTGCTTCTATATGTCATTCCTTCAATTCAAGGATAGTGATACATGTTTGTAACACAAAAGGTAAAGGACCAAGTTAAAGACTATGATACTATGCAAATTGTAAAATGACTAAAAATTTGTCCCCCGTAACATAAAAACTAAATATTATACGTAGTATTGTCAATTATAATTGATATCAGACGCGTAAGATATGGAGCAATAGATCCACCTTTATTTGTGATTTCGGTCTCTTACATGATCAATCAATACAAAAATAATTAAAGGATTTGTAGTTTAGACTTTAGAAGAAGATGCAAGTCTTCAAATGTTGAAAGTTCAAATGTTGTCTTACATATCTTGAATTTTACCCTATTCCACGTTTTAAAAATGGACAAAAAACTATAGAGTATATAATGCTAATTATTGAAAATCGTATAAATAAAACTAGCTTAATACCTAATATATTTCTCAACATAGTAAGATAATTTTAGACAAATATAAATATTGTTATTTTATTTGTTGTTGTTGCAAAATCGACCAAACAAAGATAATTTTTGACAAAATTTACTTGTGGGTAGTAAATCATACATTTTTCTAAACATGAAACATCCTCATTTTTCAGTTTTTCACATTGCAATAGCGCACTCATCAGAGGGAAATAAATCCAAATGACTTAGGTCAAGCAAGTCAACCCATTGACAAAATAATGGATTAGACAGTTGGGCGTTGGCCCATCACTGGAATCTAGACATTAGGTTGGTTTAAACCTTCAATAGCGCCAAACTTAGGCTTAAAAAGGAGGGAAATTTCATACCATTGTCAATAAAACCATGATTTGATGATAATTTCATCCATTATTATTAAAGTTGTACAAGGATTATACAATTAAACATTAAAACTGTATATGCTTTAGTATTACACTATTAAACCTTGGATTCTTACCTTTACTTTTCCCTTTTTTTCACCACAAAACCCTTTGTCATAGTATTTTGGTAGGAATCCTATGGAATCATGAACATTACACACATGATGTAGACCTGCATGCTCAACTAAAAGAAAGGAGGTTGAATTCATTACATTTTTAAGATCCCTTGGATGCCAAATTCTACATTTACAAGCAACCCTAAAAAGGAGACAAAGATCAAAGCAAAGTCATATAAGAAGACAGAAAATATAACTCATACAAAAAGATAAAGAAAAAAAAGATGATGAAAGTGAGGTATCATAGCAAAAAGGATCGTTGAATGAGTACTAATGCTTCCTATGTCTTCCAAATGTTGCAACAAATTCTACATGAAAGTATGTATTGTTGTAGGATATATAAAAGAAGTATCAGAGTATGCAACATTAAAGTCCGTAGAAAAAAGACTAAAATAATGGATATATGTTTTATATCTATATTCGATTGCATATATTGTATAAATTTTCTCTTATCCTAGTTCATAATAAAAGCCAAAACCAATAAACCAAAAATGATATTAAAAGAACAAAATAATTAACCACTACAAGTTAAACTTAGACAATGCCATCCAAGCATGCCCTTTTTTCCTTTTTTTTTTTTTCTTGAGAATTAACAAATACAACTGGATCAATCAAAGACCTAAATGGCCCCACATTGGTTATCCTGACTATTTGGGAAGAGGTTAGAACCCTATCTTCCCCTCCCAAAGTTTAGCTATAAAAACCAACAAATTCCTTGGCTCAAAAGTCATAAAACCAACCTTTTGAACCAAATATTTAAAGTTGTTGCTCCTACTATATGAACAAGCTAGATTATGCCATAGAGATGCTGCATGCATTCTAATTAGGCATATATATAGGAGTATCCAAGGCTGAAAACCATGACCAATATTTGGTTCCCACCTCATGAAAAATGTGCCCAAAAAAAAAAAAGAAAGAAATAAAATAAATAAAATTAATCAATATGATTCCCCCCCTTAATCATCCTTCCTAATGATGCTAATGACTCCTAAAACTATCTATGATCCTAAAGATGAGACATGTATGATGATGAAGATCAGCAACATTAACGATAATGATACGCGAATGAATGATCTATCACAATGATGGTTAGATGATGATCAATCTCGAAATCTTCAACAATTACCATTGCTTAATCTTCTGATCTGAAAGCCCTTCTTAATTACCATCATCATAAAAGGCTTTTTATTTCTTCTGGCATTTGTTGATCATGTATTATACCCCTTTTGATTGGCATTTCATGAAATCTGTTAGTCTCTATATCATGGAACAGCTGCTAAGGTAGATGAGTTTTGTTCAGTGGTTGCTCCTGTGTTAATAACTTCTGAAGTACTTGACCCTGCTGATACAGTTGGTGTCACACCTGCACCCATTATTCAGTTGACATAATATTACCATGCATTATTTGATATGGTCTGTTTTTCCTAAGTATAAAAAATACAGCTTGTACCGGGGCGAAATGTCTTATATGCCCTTAATGAGTATGAGTAAAAACACATCAACATATCTATTGTGTTAGTTGCCCGTCTATTAAGCAACTGACACGACTCCTTAACCTTACGAATATACTAAAGATCATATATAGCATAGATAAATTAAAATTCATTATAACTAACCTGAAGCGGTAGTGGTTGGGGTGGCTATGGTGATGGTGACCGCGGAAGTAGTAGTAGGGATAGCCATTGTGGTGGAAGTGGGAAGTGACAAGATTCCACTAGAGTTGATGTGGTGAGGCAACAAAGGGTATTGTTGTACCATTTGAGGATATTGAGCCCCAAAAACATGACCACCTTGACTACTCTGTGGATATGGGGTAGGATAATAAGGGTAGAAGTTGGGAAAGTACCCTATTGACCCTGGTGTTGGTGGTGCTGCTGATGATGCTACTCCTGCTCCAGTGGTTGGGTAATATGGTGAATATTGTTGACCATATACACCACCATAGTAATTCTGTGTGTCAGAAAGATTATGCATGAAATTAGTCACCATGTCCATAATAGTAATTACACTATCCAAGTGACCACACATATACATGATAATATGATATACTACATGGTTCCCATTGAAAATAATAATGTAATAAAATCATGCACATAATTGAAAATGCAGCTAGCACTTACCATATGGTACATTGTATCATGTGCATATCCAGTAAATCTGCAAGTAAATCAGGACACAAAAAAACAAAGTGGAAACATTATTCAGGATTAGTTGATGCTGTAAAAAACAGCTACTTATATGGATTTAAACCACATGCATTCACTAAAATACATATAATGACAGTAGATCATGACTTTTTGGGAGATTGAATTACAAATTTCCCAACCTTTTGTGGTTAAAAATTTGCTAATTATGATGTACTAAATTAGTAAATCAGACTTCATAAACATTTGATTTTAATTTTAAGGAAAATCATTTGCATGTGATTATACCATTACTATAGTTCTACGTACACGTTTTCATTAATTTTTGAGAGCTAATGAAAGATATTGATAGTTTATTTTTGGATCAAAATATTATGGAGTTCAAAATCATATACTCCGTAAAATAAATAAATAATGTGTCCTAAATTACACTATTACTCCACAAATTAAAGTAACATCAAATATTTCTCAAATAGATCTTCTTCTAATTACAAAAATTAATTGAAAAAAATAAGATAGAACAATTCTAATTTCTCATGATCTTTAATAATGAAAAAAGTAGCCAAAAAAAAAAAAATCCCCTTTTTGGGAGATTGATTACAAATTCCAACCTTTTGTGGTTAAAAATTTGCTAATATGATGTACTAATTATAATCAGACTTCAACATATTGATTTTAATTTTAAGAAATCATTGCATGTGATTATACCATTACTATAGTTTCTACGTACACGTTTTCATTATATTTTTTTGAGAGCTATATAGATATTGATAGTTTTTTTTGGATCCCAATTTTTGTTCCCTCCTTCTCCTCCGTCCCCTCCCTCCCTCCTCGTAGTCCTCCCCTTCCCTTCCCCTCTTCCTCCCCCCTCTCCCGTACCTCCCCTCTTTCTCACCTCGCTTCTTCTTCTCCTTCCCCAACTTATTGCCCCCCCTCAGATAGACCCACTTCTCGCTTTCTCCTCTCCTGCTCTTTCCGTCATGCAACACGTAGCC
>PYUH01000044.1:5628573-5678777 GCA_016808085.1 Suaeda aralocaspica | reverse complement strand
AAAAAAAAAAAAAACATTTGTCATTTGGCCATTCACATCCATTTCTCTCTCCTTGTAACTCTGTGTGCAGCAACATTTACCACAGCAAAACTTTGGCAACCGTTATGCAGTCAAAATCACTAGTTCAACACATTTGACCAACTTATTTTAATTTTTTTTCTATCTTTTTTTATTAAAAAAAAAGCATGATTTTTTATTGGCTAAAACCTAAGTACCTGAGAGGTATCTGGAAATGGGGGCACACTAGTATTATTTTCTTTCATGTTTTTATTTACCCAATCACAGTCCTTTTTTTTACCCTACAAGTTAGTTACTCATTATTAACAAAACACATAATAATATTAATCCAAAGTTAAACACTAATTAAAATATAACAAGTTAGTTTAAGCTAGCTCACCCATAAGCAGTTGAATAAGGGAATGGAGGAGGTTGAGCCGCGGAAGGTTGATGAAAGTATGGAGATGGTGAAGATGATCCTGGATAAGCTGGTGTACTCATTAAACCTGGTGATCCTCTAAATCTTCCTCCTCCTCCTCCTCCGACTGCAATACAAAATAATTCTAATTAGCGACGACGTTGTTGTGGTAGGCTTGTGACAAACCAGTATCAAATTACGAAATTGTTAAATGAGAGGAAGATTTTAAATTCATGATTGCATGCATGTATAAAAAACCAAGATGGATCTAAAATTGTGCATTAAATTATCAAGTTAAATGTCATAATCTAAAACACTTGAAACAAACAAACAGACAGTAAAGGGAGAAGGTCATTGTTGATAATAGTATGTATACAATCAACATTCTCAAAAAGAGTATTAAAATGTACAACCATGTATTGTGGTCCTAAAAATACTTTTTATGGGGTGTTTTTTTTTATTTTTTTTTTTTAAAATTTAAATAAAATAAATAAATTAGCAGTTATGTTTATTTGCATTGAAGATGGTCAAAATCACACAACTAAACCCACTAAAACAGAAATGGAGTATATAAATTAGTACAAAAAAAATTAAAAAATAAATTAAATTAAATTAACCATGATGGTGTTGTTGAGGAGTGGGAGGGCGGTTCTTCTGAGCACCAAGTGAGGCTAGATTACAGTTGGCTCTTCTTCCGTCAATTACTGGTGATGGATTTTGACATGCCCTAAATGCTGATTCTGGATCCTTGAATGTCACCTATATATATATATATATAATTATTCAAACAAAATTAATTAATTAAGATTTTTTTAAAAAATAAAATAAAATAAAAAAATTGGAAAATTGGGGAGAAACGTACAAAACCATAGCCTTTGGATCGAGCAGTAGCTTTATCAGTGATAACAACAGCTTCAAGGATCTCACCAAATTGTTCAAAGTATTTCTTCATAGTATCTCTTTGAGTTTCCCAAGCCAAACCCCCAACAAATATTTTTGTATATGTTGTGTCATTCATCGAATGATGGTGATTATGATTGTAATTTCCTCCTCCTAGTATTTGGAATTGCGGCCTTTGTTGTTGTTGAAGATGATGATGTGACATAATTGTATTTATATATTATACGACTTACCACTATACTATAAATATAAATATAGTGGAATAATAATAATAATAAAAAAAACAAAGGGATTTTTATTTAGGGTGTGATTGGGAAATTAGGGGAAAATAAAGGAGGTGAAATTGAAGTAGAGGATGGATGGATGGATGCTATGAGAGAAGGGGGTGGCAGTTGGTTGAAGAAACACGCTTGAGATTGCAGGAAAACAAAGGAGCTTTTAATGAGAAAATCATTACTGTGGTGTTGGAGGGTTGAAGAAAGAGGAAGGAGGAGAAAAAAGAAAAGAAAAAATATAAATATTTATTTATATAGTGAAGTTTGATACTCTACTATCAAATTGTATTATGGAGAAAGGGAGAGAGAAAAAAGGAGGAGGAGGGGGAAGGGGAATGCGCACTATGTGGGTTTTTGGAGATAATGCCTAGCTGGATATTGGTAACTGTTGAGGAGAGAGAAGGACAAGAAAGCTGCTAGTGGGATCCCACAATCATTTGGGTTTGGGTTTGGGTTTGGGTTTGGGTTTGAGTTTGGGTTTGGGTTTGGGTTTGGGATGAAATGACTCAATTGGGTCCGGTTTAGGGACTGAGAAGTAAGGATTAGGTTTGTTGAATATACGGACTTATGAACTACGTAGTATGTTGGGAGTGAATGTTGTGTCGAAACTGGAGAAGATAGTAGAACTAGTCTTGCATATCCGTAATCCTTTTACTCTGAATTTTAAGTGACCCGTTGATTTTTTAAAGTGACTTGTGCGATTTTGATAATGGAGATATTCTAATTGTTGCTTATTGGTGGATTAACGGTATGTTTGTTTTTGTTTTTATTCTTCTTTATTGGAGTTTAATTAGGAGGCTTTTATAATAATAAATCTTGCTAATTATTAGAAAATTGATACTGTAAGATACTTTATAAGATTTTAGATGGATTAGTAGTAATAGTAGTAGTATTATATATATATATATGAAGAAAATCATGTGAAAATTGTTTTCACCGTGAAAACTATAAAAGAGGGGTACATTAGAGGTATAAAAAGGTACATATACTCAATTGATGACATTTTTAGAAATAATGAAAACTTTATTGTAAATGTACATGTACCACTTTAATCGTAATATGCATGTACCGCTTTAAACCTTATATGTAATTTTTTTTTTGTGGTTTTTATGGTTTTTCCAGCAAAGTTAAGGTTTTTAGTGGATTCTTACCCTATATATATGCGTTATTCAAAAATTTTATGATTTTTATCAACTATATAAGGAAAATTATCAAGGCATTAGGAAAAGTTATTGTGCCAAAAACTATGAAATATACCACAGAAGAGAAAAAGGTGTGAAATTAACTTTCAACTAAAACTGATAATATGTATTTTCTGGACTAGAACTACTACAATGTGTCAAGTTTTTATGTCATAGTTTTATACAAGTAATGTGTCAAGTTTTTATCTACTACAATGTATGCATAGAGTTTTCCTTTGTCCTATTAAATGGCCAATTAAATCAATGAATTATAATCTTAGCTCATAACCTATATGTTAGAGAATTGAATTTTGAGTTATCTCATTTTTGTGAAATAAGTGATGAATACATTGAATTGGTTACTACTTGTCACACTAGATAGATGGAGCGACATAGTAACATCTAACGAACTATTTTTTCTTCTTACATACTATATTAAGTACTATGAAATACGATATAACCTAATTTTATTTTGATAGGAAGTGCTACGTATTCACTAAAATGATATAAATATCAATTCATGAAACTAACTAATGTAAAGGACTTACGTCATATTCTCGTCAATTTATTTTTGCTTGTCTGAATTTATTTTTGCTAATCGAAACTTATTTTTGCTGAAATCATTAACAATTTTTTAAAAATTGAAACTTATCTTTGCTAAACTGAACTTATATTTGTTGACCTGAACTTATTTTTGCTAAAAATAAGTCGAAAACAACAAGGCCTTACATTGTCTAAATAAGTTTAGTGAAAATTCCCTTTGAAATTTGCTTTAATGAGCAATTGAGCCTTTTTTTGTACTATCATATGTAGCTCACGAAAGCTGCGTAAAGGGCACAAGGAGGGGTCAATTGCTTCGCTGTATTTAAATTTCAGCCCCAAATATTTCATAATATTCTAATACGATAATATGATCTGTTAATGCCATTTTGTTGGTTGGAATTATTTTTCCGTTTTATTTCCTGGTTTATTAGTTACTCCAATTACAACAAAGAAGTACCAAATCGGAATGTTAGTTCAATGTCGTGAATTCAATTGTTTTTTGAGATGCTATACTACTAGACAATCATAAGGGTAATGGTCATCGATGACAAGTCATGAGAATCGATTCCAAAACCACTTGGAAAAAGATTTGAGACTCTAACCAACTAAATTGTCCTTCAGTTGAGAGTGAGGGATAGGCGGATAGCTCAAGTGGTTATAGCTTTCTTTTCTATTTCAGTTGATTCCGAGATCGAATCTCATTACCGCCCTTGTGGTTCCCAAAAACCAAAAAAAAGTGTCTTTCACTTTCTATGAGCTCCAAAAGTATGTATAGGGCAACAACGAGTTTTGATAATTAGGTCTTAGTGTTCGACTAGCTCTATTATTCTACTTATCTTTTTTTTTTTTTTGACAAGACTTATCTAGTTACCTTATTTTACTTTAATGATCTACATGTGCAAAATTTACTCGTAAAAAAAAAATGGCACCATTCATTAAAGACAAATAATTAGTTATCATATGCATAGAACTTTGTTTGTTTAAACATACTTGCCTTGAATTGATATATGTGACATTGAGAATTCACCGATAAAAGGCCGAATACCTCTCTCCATTTATATTTTTCTTTTCCTAAAAATTATTTTGTCCTATCTTTCCCAGTTTTTGTATTGTGTAGTTCTTTTGTAAGAGTAGCAGCATCAAATATCCATATTACTTATTTAACTTAATGTTGTTCACTTTTTATATAATGGAAATTTATACCTTTAACAGACAATAATATTACTCATATGATTTATTTTCTTTCTAGTACTCTGTAGTATTTGTTTTCAAGAAAACAAAGGACTATTAGAAGACCCTTCTCAATTGTTGATCGAGCAATAGAACATCGTGAGTAGCTTCTCATGCATCACATTAATTTCTCGAGCCTTTTCAAGTAGCTAGGAAAAAAGGAAGGAGCATTAGAGCATTATCAATATGTTGCCCTAGAGTACATATGTTAAATTAATTTCCTTTTTGACTTGTGTGTCTTTTATTTTCACCGGCTAACATATTTCATATACCTTTTGTGCGACTCAAAATACATGTATAGTGAATGTATACAACAAAAAAGGTTCAAAATAGAAAACTATATATTCCCTAAACACCTAATTATTTTACCTCTAATTGGGAGGCATCAATAATAAGACAATGCAAATGCCCTCATCTTTAGGTTATAGTCGTTATAGACATTAGCATGTTACTCAAGATCTAAATTTGAAATCCTTGGTCAATAATTTGCATTGGTTTAAAAATTACAGCAAGTTGTGAAGATGGAATTGTCATATCAGTTGATAGTAGTGTGCGCACAATTCACTGGACTTGTTCTCGACTTGTGCAATTCGACATTTATAATAATCCTGTTAGATAAGTATAAAATAACTGCTAGTAGCACTACCAATACTAATACTATATTATAATAATCTTAAGTGAAAAATTGTTATAGTTGGTCCAAACCTCTGTGATATATGATTTACATTGTGTGCATAACATTTCAAACATCCTTATATGTATTAGACAAGCAAAAATGTCTTGTTATTAGAAAATTAATTATTAAATGGACTAAAAGGGAGCAATTCTCGTCATTGTTTGGATTAAGAATTGGAGGAAGGAATTGAAAGGAAGGGGATGTACCGTGTAAGGGATCAATTTTCCATCCCTCAACTCTTTATAAAAAATAAAAATTGATCAACGTTTGGAGGGATCGGAAGCTTGATCTATTTCCTTCGCCTCCACTTCTTCTTTTTTACCTTGCTTTTCAATTGTTATCCAAATATAGTATTAGCATATCAAGAATGTTTAGACAAGAGAGTAAGAGGTAGCTCAAGTGGTTAAAGCTTCCCTCTCGGTTGCAGAAAATTTTAAGATCAATTATCACTCCGTCTTTGTGGCTATCTAGCACCATAAAAAAAATGTTTAGACAAGATTTTTAATATTTCCAAAAAATTAATGATGTATGTACTTGTGTACTTGCACACTGATCTCTATTACTCTGTATTTCATTTAATCTATCAACATTTTTAATTTTTTATTTTGTCATTTAGAAAGTTAAAAATATTAAAATATAAAAAACAAACTTCATATTTAATACTTGTTGCCTTTTCTAACTCCATATTTTATAAATTTCCTATAATTTTGTACTTTGTAATTTTTTATTAATTGCTTGTCATTAGTTAAGTGTGCTATCATTCATTATCTTATAAAATAAATTTTTATCAACCAATATTCATATTTTTAACATTTCAATAGTAGTATAAAGACTAAAATGTCATCATACAAATAACATGCATATAAAATTAACCAAAGCTATAGAGCGGTTAGTGAAAATTGATCCCATGACCAACCCCTCAAGAAAATTAAATTAATAGGAAGATTCAAACCACATATGTAATATCCCTTTCAAAGAAAAACACTGCACAAAACACCTATGCAATTGGATAATTTCAATGTATGAAGTCAAGTATATATATGTATAAACGGATAATTCTTTGTTCCTAGTTTATTTAAACATGCATTAATGCACATGCATGCAAGATGTAACGATGCTAACTTCACCTGGCTTGTTGTCAATTGTCATCGTCAAATTTAATTTCACATTTTCACACTAAACAAATAAACAAAAAAAGTTTAAATATTTATCAAAGACATATATATCCTTAAGAATCGAAACATGCTTACATACAAATTATCACTAAAAAACAAACATATATCTATTGTACGCAATTCATGTTAGAAGATGAATTTAATTATAAAATAAAAAAAACAAATAACATAAAACAAAAGAACAAGAGCTTTATTTTAACTTAATTTTAGTACGGTGCAATTTAGCTATAATCAGTTTTGTTCCATTTAGCCCCAATCCCCCAATTCAGTTCCTAATTTTCTTCTCTCTACTTCAATTTATTTAAGTTCTACTCAACTCGAAACAATTCAGCTCAACTTAAATTAGTTTAGTTCAATTCGTCTGTTTTCAATTGAAGTAGACATGTTCTAACAAGAATGGTACTAGTCAAATGACAAGTGAAGAATGAGATTTATGACAATTAATAAATTAATTTGATTAATTAATTAAATTAAAGAAAGAGAGAGGAATTGAAGATACGCCAGGTAATAAAAACAAGGTGGATGGCAAGGAGTAAAGGGAATCATTACTGTCGCTACCACAAATAACGGTATTCCACTGTCATTCATATTCATAGATCGGTCAAACCTTTGCTTTTTACATCTATTTCGTCCTATTTATCAATTTCAAAACGGAGTATAAAAATTAAATTAACTTTTTTTTTTGTCCTATAAATTTGTTTTCGAAAAATTATAAAGATTTTGATCATATTCTTTTGACGGCTCTATTGGCGGCTTGGGCTGCTTGCTACACGGATTTGTGTTCATGAGGTTCATCAAAGGTTTAAAACAATTGGAACTTAAAATTTATATAGGAGTATGGTATGTAATGTGAAGTATTAATTATGACTTGTGTAAAAGGTATATATATATATATATATGAAAATAATGAGTGTTTATGATGTGGATTGAGTTTAATGTATGGATATGAATTGCTTGATCGGCTTGTTGACATGTCAAGTACGTCAAGGTATATGAGTTGCATGAAACCAGCTTTAACCATAACTACCAACTATAGTTAAATGAATCAATTATTAGTCAATCTTTTCACGCTACCAAAAACTTTTAGTGCTCCTAAAATAAGTTTATATTTTCATTTAAGTGATGAAGAATTTAAGGATTGGTTTAAATGCACTATAACTATTTCCTAGATATGTGTGCAGTCCATAAACGTAGCATATATATAGTACGGAGCTGAGTATTAATCGGACATTTAGATGGTTTTTGAGAACTTTGTTAAGTTCATGGTTTAAGATAAGATAGATGAATAGGTATATACTTAGTATACGTATGAAAACGTGTTAAGTAGCGCGCATTATACAAAAAGTCGAATGAAAGTAATCAAAGTAGGATTCTATCATGATTTTTAACCTCCTTTTTAATGTTTGAAAAAAAAGGAAGCTTAAAGAAGTTAAGTATACTCGTAATAGTAGTAGTATCATCGTATGTGAAAAGTTAATGGTACATTGGTATTGTGTTGAAGATGTGACTCTTTTAAACTGGCTTCAGTTAGTTGTACAGAGCTTTTTTAGGTGCATTATTAACCACATCTCTAACCTCTACATGAAATGATAGAATTAATTAAATAAAGTTAAACTGCAGGTTGATAGACATCAGGTGACCATACATATGATATACACATATATAGTAATGATAGCTCGTTAGCAAGGCGTATATTCTCCTACAGTAGATACAAGGACAAGCTTTAATCCTAGGCTCCTATAGCTAATTTAAATTAGATCGCGTACATATGACCACTTGATCGGCCAAATATTATAAAGTATTAGTAGTATTAGTTAGTTGTATGCTTGTACGTACTCTTAATCTCCTTCGCACTAATTAAATTTGTTCTAAGTTATTGTTATTTTTTACTAATCATTTCGTCTAATAATGAAGTTTAAGAAAAAAATACGTAGTAGTAATGTTCACCATAAAATATACTGCTTTTTAAATTATGATAAAACAAATAAGTTATGTTTTAACAATTGTGATTGTAAGTAAAATATATTTCATAGCAAAATTTTGGTTAAAATATCATTTTAATTTTTTTTATCATGTGATAACCAACTGACTAAATCCACATCAAAGAAATTTCATTTTTTTTCAAGCCATTGTCAGTTATCCTTGTTGTTTATTTTTCTTTTCAGCTAAAGCATGACAATTGAATAATGATCGACGTTGGGTGTCAAGTGAAAAGTCAAACAAACTATAAAATTGCTACGGAGTAATTAAAATACTAAATACTAAATAAAGTTCTACATTCATGATCCAAAACATCGGTTTCAAGTTATACTAATTAATCTTTACGGACCACTAATGTACATCATACACTGTATTGTCTATAGTCATTTATGTGCATATAAACATTATTATTTTTTTAAAAAAATACCTTAAAAGGAAGTATTGCGTACAAGATTTCTCGATTTAGGCCATGCCATAATTTGTAATGGCGGCAAAATTATTATTGTGTCACAAATTATCACAAAAAATCCCAACCTAATTAGTTTATCATTTATATATTTATAATTATCATTTTTGAGTCCTAGGAAACATGGTCAAACATCCTACTATATATTAACTTGCTAAAAGTATGATCACCTTTTTTTTGTGTTTGCATGATTATGAGACATAAAAACAAATTTGAGAAGCATTATAAATTAGTATATAACACAAGAACAACTAGTACTTGAGATCTTCACTCCTCAATGTTTAGTACTAACTTCTGACAGAATGATAATGTTATTTAGTGTAGTCATTTAATTTGTACTAATATTTTTGTAGATCATGCTTCTTTTCATGATTTACTTTTCAACTCGTTCTCTTTTATGCGCATGCATTATTTATTAAAAAAGAAGAAGTTATTTTAGTTTTAATTACTGAAAAGATACACAAAAAGGATACAGTTATACCGGAGAGAAAGAACTATTACATATTTATATATGATATATTTAGAGTAGTTAACAATATAATATGGATAATTAGTGATTTTCCTCTCAAAAAATAAAAAATTAGTAATTTAATTAGCACTTCGCTAATTTTTTAAGAATCTAGCAGAACACGGTTTTACCGTTACAAATTATGGCCATAGGTAGTTATTTTGCAGTAGAATGACTTGAAAGTAGCAGTACAATGCAATTGTATAGTTTAATAATTGCAGTATAAAAATTGATAGGTTTAAATAATAAGTGAGCCAAAGTCATATTATAGTCACTGTGTATTGTAATTTGAAAGTAGAAAAAAAAGTTGCATTATAAAAATTATTGATAGTAGGGTTAGATGAATCCCGGTTTTGAATTTTAATTAAAGCGGATCATTTACTTGCTAATACCTGACTTAATTTGGGTAGGATTATATGAAAAAGCATTACAAAGTATTAATATTTGGTCTTTGTGAGCAATAAATAAAAGTTTGGATTGATGACATAGTTAAAGTTCGAAAATCAATAAATTAAAGCTATATATTATTATGATTGTAAAGGAAATCGGTAATATTTTATGACGATCTATAACAAGCTTTTCTCATGTATTACAAATAACCCAACTTAAGGGCCTGTTTAGTTCAGCTTAAAATCAGTTCAGTTCAATTCAGCTCAGCTCAACTCCGTTTAGTTCAGTTCAGCTCTTCTTTTATTTTGCTATTCATTAATCCTTTATAAAAAACTTTCAATTCAATTGTTTTCAGTTGAAATAAACATGCCTTAAGTTTCCGCCTTATCGTAAAATCATATATTACTTATTAGTAATATCTAACAGAAGTAAAACCACTGCTCCATACCTCACCTCTCCATGGAGAAACAAACATTAGATAAATTTCAAAGCTTGGGATGAATCGAAATGACGATTTATACTACGTATATATAATAGTTGATGAACTGAAAATGTAGTAATGATCCACATGCAAAACTGCAAAGGTGAGAGAAGAGAAGGTAAAAAAAGGCGCAACATAACACCTCACGCCCCACATACACACCTACACAACAACGCACTCAAATGGAAGGCAACACAAAGGCAAAGAATACGTCAGAGTGACTTTGCACATGCACTTTGACAGTTTGGCAGCATAACCTCTAATTGGCTCTTCTGTTATACTTTCAAAAATCTCTAATTACCCATTCCATTGTCTTGCTTTGCTTCCATTATTGTTATTATTGTTATCAATCTGACTCTCTTTTCCATTAAAACAATCTTCATAAGTTATCTCTCTCCTTTGACCCTTGTTTTGACCGTCTCTTTTATAACTTTCTGTACATTCTTCTTTTCATTTCATTGCATGCACTTTCATAGTTTTGTGTATGTAATTTTCGCTTTATATATGACATTATGGTGTACTACTTGTTGTTTTCTTTGGTTTTGAGGCTACAAGACCTATACTACACATGGCCTTTTTTTTTTTTTTTTTCCAATTAAAAATCAGTTCAGTTCAGTT
Source organism: Suaeda aralocaspica (assembly GCA_016808085.1). Lineage (NCBI taxonomy): Eukaryota > Viridiplantae > Streptophyta > Magnoliopsida > Caryophyllales > Amaranthaceae > Suaeda > Suaeda aralocaspica. The sequence continues at coordinate 5,667,939 of PYUH01000044.1, read as the reverse complement.
TAATTCAACTCAACTCAGCTTCAATCAGTCCAGCTCAATTTAGTTCATCTCTTCTTTAAAAATTATAACAAAAACTTTCAATTCAGTTCCGCTCCATTCAGTTCAGTTCAACTATTTTTAGTTGAAGTAAACATGCCCTCAGTATGACTGTATGGTATGATGTTGTTTATTCCAAAATTTTATCTCCAGCTAGTTTACTTCAATGTAATTTCAATTCAATGCAGTTTCATTGTGTTCAGTTGGAGTAAACAAGCCCTACTCCTAAGTATTGGTATTTGATATGAACAGTTTGAGAAAGTACATTAGACAATATAAATAAAAGAAATACGTAATCACGAGTGAGCTGAGTTCATTTTAAGCTTATGCGAACTTAATATTATTCCTTCTTTTGGTGTTAAGACCTTGCATACATTGATACACTATTTTCTTTAATTTGAAGGGTCAACAAATAATGAAAGAATTAATTTGAGTATGGTTCGACCAATGGTTTTTTTTTGAAAATCTATCACAAGATATCATGGTCAACCGGTAAAAACTATAAGCGATTGAGCTATCTCTTTCACTTGGACAATGAATAGATCTAGGTAGAAAGAAAATACTCCGTAAATTATGTCCTTTACTCCCATTTCGCTTCTCATGTCGTGCCTTATCTTCTTTTGCATATCGGACTAATTATCAAAAAACAAAAAAAAAAAAAAAATAACAAAACCAAATGTAACTAGGAGAGTAGGAGTTGAAAACAGATTGATCATTTGTTTCCTCTGATAGGTTCACTTACACATGGGCCACAAAAGGCCCACTTTCCAAGGTACAGGCCCTACCTTAATCCAATTAACAGACAACCTTGGGCCATTAACTTCTAAATTGCCTCATGGAACCTATCATTTTCCATGGGCCCATCTCAACTTCAGTAGAGTAGCATTGTGTGTATCCTTAGACCCAAAGATAATAATCACCACAATAATAATATCAACTAATTGACCAACATTACATTTTATTATTCAACTAGACATGAAATGATACAAAATTTTGATCATCGAGTAAGAGATAACTCATTTGATTAAAACTTTTTTTTCGATCCTTGAAAATCCAACATCCATTCTTATCATTCGTGGTGTTCTTGTGGCTCCCTAACGGCTAAGTGGTAAGTGCTAACACACACAAAACAAAAAAGTGAGAATCTTTTAATTATTAGGTGCTGAAACTTCTGATTATTTGACTAGATGGAATTATGGAAACATTTATCAAGCTAGTTAGCCCAAAAACTAGATCTTTTATTTTATGGGCCTAATCCAATTTAATAAGCCCAATTCTTTCATCTTCTCCAAAACCAATCAATCAAATCAAATTCATTTTGTCACAGAACCCTAGTGAAAAACCAGTGATCACACTAAACTCAACACTTCACCTCTCTTCTCCTCCATTATCAAACCTTCAAACTCACCGATCAAAAAATGCGCGCAATAACAACAAAAATCCCCAAAAAAACCCTAATTAACCACTGTTTCCCTTCACTTTCTCTCTCTTCACACAATCTCGCTACGTCAGCCGAATCTCAAAAACTAGATCGAATCGCAAATGAGCTACTCGCACTCAACCCCGTGGAACTCCACGACTACACAATCCTACTTCCGATGAAACTAGGTCTAAAAAACTCCGCACTATCCGCTCTCTCTTCCGCCGTAGGCCCATCCGGGTCGGGCCAGCCCGCTGNAATCAGTCCAGCTCAATTTAGTTCATCTCTTCTTTAAAAATTATAACAAAAACTTTCAATTCAGTTCCGCTCCATTCAGTTCAGTTCAACTATTTTTAGTTGAAGTAAACATGCCCTCAGTATGACTGTATGGTATGATGTTGTTTATTCCAAAATTTTATCTCCAGCTAGTTTACTTCAATGTAATTTCAATTCAATGCAGTTTCATTGTGTTCAGTTGGAGTAAACAAGCCCTACTCCTAAGTATTGGTATTTGATATGAACAGTTTGAGAAAGTACATTAGACAATATAAATAAAAGAAATACGTAATCACGAGTGAGCTGAGTTCATTTTAAGCTTATGCGAACTTAATATTATTCCTTCTTTTGGTGTTAAGACCTTGCATACATTGATACACTATTTTCTTTAATTTGAAGGGTCAACAAATAATGAAAGAATTAATTTGAGTATGGTTCGACCAATGGTTTTTTTTTGAAAATCTATCACAAGATATCATGGTCAACCGGTAAAAACTATAAGCGATTGAGCTATCTCTTTCACTTGGACAATGAATAGATCTAGGTAGAAAGAAAATACTCCGTAAATTATGTCCTTTACTCCCATTTCGCTTCTCATGTCGTGCCTTATCTTCTTTTGCATATCGGACTAATTATCAAAAAACAAAAAAAAAAAAAAAATAACAAAACCAAATGTAACTAGGAGAGTAGGAGTTGAAAACAGATTGATCATTTGTTTCCTCTGATAGGTTCACTTACACATGGGCCACAAAAGGCCCACTTTCCAAGGTACAGGCCCTACCTTAATCCAATTAACAGACAACCTTGGGCCATTAACTTCTAAATTGCCTCATGGAACCTATCATTTTCCATGGGCCCATCTCAACTTCAGTAGAGTAGCATTGTGTGTATCCTTAGACCCAAAGATAATAATCACCACAATAATAATATCAACTAATTGACCAACATTACATTTTATTATTCAACTAGACATGAAATGATACAAAATTTTGATCATCGAGTAAGAGATAACTCATTTGATTAAAACTTTTTTTTCGATCCTTGAAAATCCAACATCCATTCTTATCATTCGTGGTGTTCTTGTGGCTCCCTAACGGCTAAGTGGTAAGTGCTAACACACACAAAACAAAAAAGTGAGAATCTTTTAATTATTAGGTGCTGAAACTTCTGATTATTTGACTAGATGGAATTATGGAAACATTTATCAAGCTAGTTAGCCCAAAAACTAGATCTTTTATTTTATGGGCCTAATCCAATTTAATAAGCCCAATTCTTTCATCTTCTCCAAAACCAATCAATCAAATCAAATTCATTTTGTCACAGAACCCTAGTGAAAAACCAGTGATCACACTAAACTCAACACTTCACCTCTCTTCTCCTCCATTATCAAACCTTCAAACTCACCGATCAAAAAATGCGCGCAATAACAACAAAAATCCCCAAAAAAACCCTAATTAACCACTGTTTCCCTTCACTTTCTCTCTCTTCACACAATCTCGCTACGTCAGCCGAATCTCAAAAACTAGATCGAATCGCAAATGAGCTACTCGCACTCAACCCCGTGGAACTCCACGACTACACAATCCTACTTCCGATGAAACTAGGTCTAAAAAACTCCGCACTATCCGCTCTCTCTTCCGCCGTAGGCCCATCCGGGTCGGGCCAGCCCGCTGCCCAAGAGGAGCCGAAGGAGAAGACGATGTTCGATGTGAAGCTGGAGAAGTTTGACGCAGGAGCGAAGATAAAGATAATAAAGGAGGTGAGGGGTTTCACGGAGTTAGGGTTGAAGGAGGCGAAAGATTTGGTGGAGAAGACGCCGGGTTTTTTGAAGAAAGGTGTTACGAAAGAAGAAGGTGATGCGATTGTTGAGAAGTTGAAGGCGCTTGGTGCTACCGTTGTATTGGAATGATTTTTGGTCTTAGGTAATTTTGTTTGTTGTTACTTTTTTAATTACTGTTTAATAGAAATTGTTATTACTATGTTTTTTTAATGATATCTTATAATATTTTGGAAATGTATGCTCACTTATTGTGTTGCATGAATAAGTCAAGTCATATTTCGGTGTTTCCGTTGTTGTATACATGTATTACAGTCGACGATTGCTAGGAATAGTTGTTATATTAGCTAGAAGTTTTGGAGATGTGTAGCCAAATGATATGGCTGTAATTTGAATGAGCGAAACGAGAAGCTTGTTGGTATATAAGTTGGTGTATATGGTGCTCCCTCCGATTTATAATGTTTGTTGTGTGTAGAGTTTTGCATGCATATCAAGGAAATTGGGAATCGGAGTGCTATATTTGATTGGATAAAATAAAGCAGGGTTCATGTAATAGGAGAAGGCGAAGTACTTGTTATTGTGAAATGGACATTTTATCTTTTGTGTCTCTTTGCTGGTTTAAGTTTTCATTATGCGGATATGTTGTTGAAGTATTAGTTTGAAGTACTTTTAGGTGTATCCTTACAAGACCGTGGCTTGGGATTGGCTTAAAGAATTTATCGGGGAATTAGTTAGTGGCAAGGTTATTGGTGGTATAGATGAGATGATGAGTGCGGACATTGTTGCTGGTACCTGGTGACTAGAAGCTCTGTTCTGGCCAAGCTTTGGTACTGTAGAAACTAGCTTTTTGTTGGTTCATAGAAGATATTATCTTGTGTAATATGTGTAAGGACGCTACCAGAAAAGAAAAGGGTAACTGAATTTTCAAACTAGAGGACTAAAGAATCATGAATAATCAAAGATATATTTGGTGGATGTTATGCTTAAGAGCCTAAGAGGGTTATAGAGCTCTAGACTTTGACGATTTTTCTTGCGATATGGTGTTTTTAAATGACTCTTTTGATGATTTGTAAAATATCACTATGTCTATAAGAATTGTACACAATCAACATCTCTTTTATACGCCGGAATTATGATAGATTTAGGCTAAATAGGTCCTGCAATTGATAGTATAATGAAGAATTTTACCATCTATGAAGCTACAACAACATACACCGATCACATAATATGACATTTTTGGGTCCAAGTCTCAACTCTGCATTCAACTGTTTGGGAACTTTTCTTGTTTGGGATGGGGTGGTGGGTTTTGGGGGATATAGTGTGGAGTGTTGAACCTAATATTTTGGCTTTGCATGCTGTGGTTGCAATGTTGCATACAAAATTCTGATTTCGTGTTTCAGTACACGGATGTTTGATGTATAGTTTTGAGTGTGATTATTTTGGGCTCTCCAAAGCTATTGAACTTGTAGTGTTGAGCTCACTTGGGACTTTTATTTTTTACGGTTTAGGAATATTTTTACTGATCACTTGCTCTAATTGAAGACGTGCTGTGTTTTAAGTTTTTTGTTTCATTTTGGTGATTGTTTCCGCTGCCGTGTTATTTTAAGCATGTAATGTTTCTAATTTTTCTGCCACATAATTTTTTTCTTGGGCTGAAAATATACGGTGATTCAATCATTCTTTTTAGCTTGTAGACCTAGCAAATGTTAGCTTTGCTCATATATAAAGCCTCTCTTGGTTCTAAATTTATTAGTTACCTATAAAACTTTTCCTTTTATATTTATCTAATCCGGCCATTTTGATTGATTAATGAAATTCAAAAAAGGCGATTCAATAATTTTGTATATTTTATCAAGGAAAAAATACAAGTACTTTACTTTTTCCACGTACTTGGATCTTATTTTACTTTATCCAATCAAACAAAAGAATATAATCTATTACTAATTTACTTAATTTGTGTGCAAAATTACAGATTGTGGGTAAAGAAGCTAGTGTAAGGGAATTTCAAGGGTAATAAGTTAAGGTTAGGGACTTGGAACGTTGTTTTTAGGAGATCGTCAAAATTAGCGGTCATGAAGAAGAGAAAAAATAAGCAGTATGTGTCTACTAGAAATCAATTGAGTTGGACAAAAGGGAAGGGAAATTGATTGGGGGGGGGACTTTGAAACATATATGCAAAGAAATGGAGTGGGTATTTTCATGGATAAGGCATATAGTAATGATGTAGTGGAGGTGTTTAGAAAGAGTGACCAAATCATGAGCAATAAAGATAAATGGTGGTTTTAATGGGCATGTGGGTTCCATGAGAGATAGCTTTGAAAGAGTCCATGGAGGTTTTGGTGTTGGAGATAGAAATGAGATAGGAAGAGATATTTGGATTTTGCTTTGTCTTGACTTTGGGTATACAGAACACTTTGTTTGAGAAAAGGATTCCCACCTAGTGACCTATAGGAGGTGATCATGCAGTCAAATTGACTTATTCTTGAAGAGGAACACTTGGAGAAAAAATTTATTCATTGCAAGGTGATCATGGAACTTAAAGTAGTGGAACCTCGTATTAAGTGGTGGAAGCTTCAAGGAGTGGAAAATTAAAGGATTTTGTGGTTAATGTGAGTGGTACAAATGTTTGGATAGGTGTGTTTGGACAAAAAGAGCATTGCTTAATGGATGTGGTGAAGGAACTTGTTGGAGATCCAAAGTAACTTGTATGCCTATGAGCAAGGAACGAAAAACTAAAACAAGCTATAAGGAACAAGCAAGAATGTTTGGGGAAAATTCAAAATGAGTAAAAATGATTTGAAAGAAGGGGAGAAAGATGTGTATGGATTTGCACTTATGAGGGTCAAAAGAAGTAGGGGTATAGAGATGATTTGATGAACGTCAACAAGATAAGAGTAGATGGAGGTCGTACTTTGATAATCTACTTTGATAATAGAGCGTTGCTTAATGGATGTGGCGAAGGAACTTGCTGGAGAATCCAAAGTAATTAGTATGCCTATAAGTAAGGAATGAAAATCTAAAACAGGCTATAAGGAACAAGCAAGAATGTTAGGGGAAATTCAAAACGATGAAAATTATGAGAGATACAAAAACAATAGAAGAGGTATAAGAGCAAAGGTAAAGCCAAACCATTGGATTTGAACGGCGGTGAGAAGGATGTCTATAGAATTGCGCATATGAGGGTCAAAAGAAGTCGGGGTATAGGGACGATTAGATGGACGTTAACAAGGTAAGAGTAGATAGAGGTCTTACTTTGATAATTTATTCATTGAGGTTTGAGGGCAAATGATTGAAGACGTAGCCATAACTTAAGATATGGTAAATTGCGATTTTATGATAAAGATTCAAAAGAGGAAGTTAAAAAGGGCTCTTAAAAAGACAGGGTCAAAGAGAGCGGTGGGCAATATGGTATTCCTATTAAAGGTATGTAGATGTTTGGGTGATAAAGGAAGTGAGTGTTTGACAACTCTTTTCAACAAGATACGAGGAAATAAAAGAATTCCATTGGAGTGGAGGAAGATCCCATTATCCCGGTGTATAAGACCCAATTAGATTCTTGTGATGTGTGGTTTTGAGAAAAAAATGTTTTAATCATTTTTATCATAAATGATTTCGTACTTCATATTTTTGACATTATGATGTAATTTGATAGCTCTATCGTCTATGAGCACAAATAAAACAAAATATTTAAAATAATAAAAAGATCAAATTAATATGGCAAATTGAGAAAAAAAAAATTAAAAAAGATAGATTTTACAGAATTTAAAAGCATCAACAAGAAAGAAAAGGCAAGACGAAAGAAATAAAAGATAATAATCCATTTTTTTTGAAGTTTTATGTTTAAAATTTCAATGTTAAAGAAAGACGATGTATGTATACTTTCTATTTTTTTGGTAATAGTAATACTGTAATACTAGCAAATGTAAAAAGATTTTTGGATTTATATTTTGTAGGTCTAATTTTTTTTTTTTTAAACAAAACATTAATTAGAATCAGTTATTGAAAAGAGTATAATAATTAATGCATTTTGGAGGGAAAAAATGAAGGAAAAAGTGAGGTAAGTTGATATCATTATCCTATTATATTGTATTAACTTTGCTTCGGTACGGGGTATGAATTTACGTATGCCTTACCCAACTACCATACCTTTTTTTGATACAAAAATATATTAGACTCTCACTTAAAAAGTGGTTAGTAAACCTAAAAATTGGTGTTTTTTTCTTCTGAAATGTTGCAATATCATTTGATTTGGCTGAGCTTTTGTAAGTTAATGCGAGTCGCTACCAGAGGTGGTATGTGGATTCAAGTATGGGCGGTTTGGTGTGTAGATTGTGGGTTCGTACCCCAAACTGGGTCACATTAATAAGAACAAATGTGGTGTTGAAGATTGTGCCAACTATAGAGGTTAAGCAATTAGTCATCCCATAAGATTTTGGGAATGAGTTATAGTATTGAGGTTGAGAAGATCCAAGCACATTTCGGAATTTTGATACCACATTGGTCGATTGTGGAGGAAATTAATCTCTGTAGACAACCTGTGGAGTACTAGAGGGAGAAAAAAAATCTACATATATGGAGTGCATAGAGGAAGTAATACAAAATTAGTTTAGGTGTCATATACAAGTAGGGATCTTAAGAGTCGACACTCTGCTTAAATTGAAAATTAGAAAGATACATGGATACGGTCTAAAGGTGTCAAAAGGCTGTCTTCATTATTGAATAAAGTATCCTAAAATTTATTGGACACGTTCTAAGTTGCATTTGAAATTAAATTTGACCATGTAAAAGGAGAAGATAAAAATAAAAAGTAAAGAGTAAAAGGAAAAAAGGTTTAAAAATCTACTAGTTTATAATTTAAACAAATAAAACTGCTCACTCCCTAAGACTCAGTGGAATGTTTAAAAAGAAAGAATCTGATGTTAGAAGTAATAAGTGAAGTAGGTAGAAGATACGAAGAGTCATGTAAAAAAATTAAAAATATATAGCAAAGGAAAGGGAAAGAGAAAGATAAACACGTGGGGTAGGGAGGAGAGTCATATAAATAAGTAAAAATAAATTAAAAAAAGAAAGAGAAGCACGTTTGATTCTTTCCTTTTTTTTTTTTCAAATACCCTTACAGTCCTCAATGTATGCTGGCGGAGAAGACCATCATAGATGACTATTGGAGTGAAATTTAAATGATATTTAGGTGAAATTTAACCTCAATTAGCGGATCTAGAGTTTGAGGTTCTAATCCTTTTTCAGATATGTAACTCTACAATTCCACCGTGGTGTATCAAATGTCTCGACATTTATTGAGTTTAACACGCGATATCCTCGGCTTGGAGAGTGTCGGGATACAGTGGAGTGTTTAGTCAGCGGGACAAGGGATTGGACGACTAACTTGATTAGTTTGGATGGAAGGAGTGTTTGATGTTTTGTTTTCTTTCGTTATTTAGGATCCATTGTCTAAAAGGATGGTAAATTGGATGGGATGTGGCCCATAGGATCAAATCAGGTTGGTTGAAGTGGGTGGGGGCTTTGATTTTTCTATATGATTGGGTTGTTGGCCTAATTAGGCTGGCTTTGCTTTATGGGACCGAGTATTGGGCTTTGTATGAGTGTGGCAGAGGTGCATGTGCATATGCTACGTCGGATGTGTGGGCATAAAAAAAAGGATATACTAAGGAATGAGATTATTAAGAAAAAGGAGGGGGTTGCTTTTATTGAGGATAAAATGAGGCAAAACTACCTATATGGTCTTATATATAAGATGGAGATCGAGTAACGCACCGCTAAGGAGGTCGGAAGATTGGCAACAAGATTGACGCAAGAAAGGTCTTGGATGAGGCTTCTTAGTGAAGATATAAGGTTGCTAGTGCTTGATGAGAATTCAGTGTTAAACAATGCAGAAGGTATTTTTGCAGACTCGTTTGCGATTCCTCTTATTGATTCATGTCTAGCCGACCCTAGAATATTTTGGGATTAAAGATTTGTTGTTGTGTGCAAGATTTAAAACATAGCTAACATTATGAGACGGAGAGAGTATTAGTTTGAAGTGCTCTTTACAAGAGAGTGATTTGGGATTCGCCTTAATGAATTGATCGGTGAATAAGTTAGTGGCAGGTGGCAAGGATATTGATAAAAATGAGACCATTAGTGCGAATATTGTTTCTGGTGGTTAGAAGCTAGTAATGTCTATTTTTCGCCAAGCTTTGATACTGTAGAAACTAGTGTTGTGATGTTGAATAGAAGATTTTATCTTGTGCAATACATGTAGGGAAGCTGGTAGAAAAGCAAAGGAGAAACTGGATCTTTGGACTAAAGGACTAAGGAATGTGGTGGAATAACCAAGGATATATTTGGCAGATATTATGGCTTTATAGAGTTTTAGAGCTCTAAGATATGATGATTTTTCCTTTTATATGGTGTTTCCAAATGGCTCTTTTGATGATTTTTGGAAAATTACAATGGATATAAGATACAAAAAAATCTTTATAAGCTCAAATTAAGATTGATCTTGACTAGCTAGGTCGCTGCTATATATAAATTATGGAAGGATTTGACCATCCAGGAAGCTACAACAGCATGCACCGTACACATAATATCACAATTATGGTTCCAAGTGTTAACCCCATGTGTGGGATTAAGGCTTTCATTTATGGAGTGTACTTCAAAGAATTCAACTGTTTGGAAACTTTTTTATGATTGAGCAGAGGAGGAGAGGTAGGGGTGGGTAATTGGTCGTGCTGGGTCAAAAGTTAAACAGGTTGGAACACCTCAACCTGAACTCAGCCTATGTAAGTTAACAGGTCAGTTTCTTCGACCTGAGCACGATTTGATAAATCTCGGGTCACCCGTTTAACCCGGGTAATCCGCTTAATTTTTGTAAAGCTTTTGTTCTCCTGTTTTGTTCTAACAGAAATTTCTATAATCTGAAATCATAATTTACATAGCTTCAAGTGTTTTAAATACTACAACCAATCAACTATTAGGCAAGAGTTCAAAAGCAAATCTAGAGTACATAGACCAAAATACCAGTAAACAAGTTCATTAAATTAAATTAAAACTAATTAGATTGTTGTGAGGCTTGAGCTTCTTCTTCTTCTTCATCTTCTACTTTAGATCCCAGCGGAGATTCGATTGCTACTTGCAAAGACGAAAAATGAAAAAATCACTATTAGTCTATTATACTGTAAACTCGAAAACCAAACAATCAAAAAATCAATAAAACTCAGAAACATAAAATCATACTAACTCAACCCAAAAATCAAATCAGAACTCGAAAACTCAAAAAATCAAACAAAAATCGAATACTAAAATGAAATCACATACGAAATTGAACAAATAGCGCACAAATAAAAACGAACAAAAAAATCAGAATATAATTCAAAAATCAGAATTTAAGTCAACAAATTATAATAAATCAACAAATTAGAAAATGAGATCAACCAACAAACAACAAAATAGAATAATTAAAAAATTAAATAACAAAACAACAAATTAGAAAATAAGATCAACCAAAAAACTAAAAATAAGACAAACTAGATTAATTTAAAAAATGGTTAAATAAAACAAACTAAATAAGAAAAATAAGAGAGCATAACTTGACGTAGATTGGAAGATTGATTCCAAAGACGAAGGAAATAAAAATGTAAGATTGATTCGAAAAACAATCTTACAATTGTGGACCATCTAGAGTAGTAAGTAGTAACTGATTGAACTTCTAGATGGTCCACAATTCCTCTATTATCTGGCTCAATAACTTTGGTTGAAGTTTTTCTAGTGTTAACAGCCAATAGTATGTCAAACTGATCTTTGACTTCAAGTAGCCTGCTGATTTTTCGTAAAGCAAACATTTTCTATCTGGCCCTAGGCAATGCTTTACTATATTTGCAGACTACTCTGTTATTAAAACAGCACTGGATCAAGTCATTGCAAGCTAGCGTTCTAGTTGCTACTTGCATTTTGGTGCCCAAAATAAAATCATTTGTTTGCTGCTAAAACCATGAGGGTATTTACACAGATAGTCTCATCATTAGCTTAAGTTTTACATTGATGATTTTTGGTGTGAATGAGTGACATGGGGAATACTTATTAATACTGATATTTTGGAATATGCAAGTGTAACCTAATATTTTCTGACCGATTTTGAGATTTTGGATAAGCTAGGAGAAATATTTGTCTTGAATGACTTGAGCTTATGTTACTAATTGCATTGTGTAATCAGACATTTGAAGCTTTGAGCCTTTTATTCGGTGTATTTATTAGTTAGTTAATTCTGCAGATTTTAGCTACAGTAGCTCAAATTGCTTCCTGGTTAACTGAGAAATTGACTGTAAGCAGGTAACTTGGGATCCGAGATTAGTGCAACTTGCCAAAAGAAATAAGTGGCTTGTTATTAACGGATCATTTTGTTGATGTTGGCAAATAAGTTGTGGAATTTGTAAGGATAAGCTACTAAGATTAGAAAAACATGGCTCTTGGTGATTAGAGGCTCATCAGATCTGTGTGGCCAAGTTTTAATCCTGTAGAAGCTAGTTTTTTGTTGATGCGTGGAAGGTAGTGCCTTGTGCAATGCATGCAATAGGGGAAAAGTCAATTTTTTTCGGAGAAAAGGACTTGTGAAATTAAAAGCATGAAAGGACTCATATAGGGTGTCATAGAGCTTTATGGATGATGCTTCTGAATGGCTCTTTCTATGATTTATTAAATATTGTTGTGGATACAGGACACACAATCACCCTTCATTTCATATATATGCTGGAATCAAGATTGATGTAGGCTGGCTGAGATTGCACACAATTAATAGGATTATTTTGATTATTCATGAAGCAAAAACCTCATATCCCACAGCCTAGCTGCTCTTGTTGCATCTACATTAATGTTATTGCATTGATTGACTATTCGTTTACATTAAACCCTTCAACACTTGGGAACGTAAAGATGTTTTGGTGAGGCAGTGGTGTTGGGGTTTTTGGCTTGTAGTTATGATTGCATTCAGATTTTTGATTAGTTGCTCATTTTAAAGATGCCTGACTTGAAGTTTAAGTGATTGATTTAGGGTCTCCTTAGCAGTTGGAGTTGGAAGTGCTGAACAAAACTTCAGTATAGGATTGAATATTCGCTTGCAGTAGGGGAAGAAACCTATTATATAGAATTTGATTCTTGGGTCCAAGTTCCAATTGTTGTGCGTTGATGGACTTTAACTCTGGATTCTGTGGTTCACTGGTTCTTTTGAACATAAATGTGTAGAGTTTTTTTTCAGCGTATGATGTATTATGTGGCTAATGTTTTTTAGCCATTATTCTTGCTTTTAAATTTAGTAAGTGATAGCATGCCAGATATTGAGCTTGTTTTGTAACCTACATGTGTCGGATATTAGAGTTTATGGGTTGTGCAATACTGCAATCTGTTATAAATAAAAGTAGGAATAAATTGAATGCCTCCTCAAATTTCATGGTATTAATCACCTTGATACTATTGTAACTACAGAGGGTAGTAACTGGATCATAATTTGTTTGTCAGAGTTTCAAGGTTGTCTGTGAATCCTCTTTCATCTGATTCAATCACTGTGAAGTCTGTGATTGACCTTGGAACAGAAAATCAGTTTTGCTAGTTTGAACAGCCAGCTGTATGTTTAAACTGATCTTGTTTTGCAAGTATTGTAATCTACTTCTGTCGGATATATGAGTTTGTGGGTTGTGCAATCTTTTTAAACTTATTAAGATTAAATAGGGAATGCCTTCTCTAAAATTTCAAGGAATTATTCACCATGTTGCTATTGTAACCGCAGAAAGTAGTAAACTAGATCATAATTTGTTTGTCGGGGTTCTCAGATTGTCTGTGAATCCTCTTTCATTTGGTTCAATTACTGTAAAGTCCGTGAACCCATTCTTAGTAGTCTGTTGATGTTTTGTAAAGCATATGTGTTCTGGCGTCGGGCAATATTGTGTTGCACTGGCACACTATCTGTTATTAAATATTTAAGTCAGTATCAAATCATGTCTTTTGCAAGTCAGTATCTATCTATTTGCCACTTGCATTTTGGTTACTAAAATTATTAAAAAAAAAAATTGTTCGCAATCCATGTGAAGAATTCATGCATATGTAATGTCATTCCTCATCCCTTATTTGGGCAGTAACACATAGCTTTTAAGTCTTTAACTTTCGCTTTGCTCAATTGTTGATGTCATCTTAAGGGATTTTACACAATTGTACAGTACATGTAAGCATTTTTTCTTTGCTACTTGCGTGTTTCTGTCTCCTTGTTAGAAATATGCGCCTTTAGTTTCTTTTTTTTTTTTTTGCATTCACTGGCGTAACTTACTTGGACAAGAAATCTACCTACCAGCAAAACTATTAAATGCCCGACTGTTGCTTCATAGCTTCCTTTTACTCCTGTAAGCAGCAAAATGCTTCAACCGTTAGGTGTGCTATTTCAGCTGTTGCTCTTCGTAGTAGTGGACGAGTTTGTAGAACCTATATAATGATTTTGTTGTGCAACAATTGCGAGTATGCAAGTAGTTTTTTGAAGCAAATCTCATTTTTTGGGTGAGTTTTTCTTGCTTTCCTGGACTAAGATGTAAGAAGACGAGTGAGATAGAATATGTTTGTATGTTACTCATACTCTTTGTGTCACGTCAAGCTCCTTGGGGAGAGATAAGAACAATTTATTTGGACCGAAAAGATGAAGTGTTTTAATGAAGTAGATGAGTCCAATACACTCGAATATAACACGTATCTGATAAAAGTATTCAATTCTCAGTTTTCCTGTCACCTTCTCTTGTCTGTTGCTGGTATTGTTCACACATTATACGTATTGTTCACACATTATACACCTCTTGTCTGTTGCTGGTATTGTTCACACATTATACAAGTGTGGGCTGGTTGATGCTCTTGCTAGTCTTGGTTTTAAATGACCATTATGTGCTTTCATTTGTTTGATCAGATTCAGATGTCAACCGTTTTTGACAGCGATTGTACCATCTATTTTGGTAAGTAGTAATCTTTTGGCCATTTTCATTGTCCAATCGATGTCATTATACTCCTACTAGCGTATATTGACATTATTAATAGGAAAGCTGTTTTAACAGAGTTCTCTTTTATTAAAAAATATGTCCACCTAGGGGGTCACTTTGGATGGGTAAACCGTAAATAGTACCATGGTTATTATTGTAATTTTAGCTTTCTAAACAATTGTCTGCGTGTCTATTTTATTGCAATTGTTCCATCTATTTCAAACGGATGTCCTCTAAACTTTTCCCTAGGGGGTAGCACTATTTGTGAGAGCTTTTGGGGAAAAGAAAGAGGGATGGAGTTAGTATCGAATTTTTGGTAACTATATAGCGTAGTGGTAGATATTAAGGTCAAATGAAATATGTATATAGTAACATAGCCGATACTCTAATAGCTTCATAGTTCATGTAGAGTAGTTACTACATTAATAGGAAACTTCACAATATCTCATAATGATTGTGACTTTTGACCAATGTTCCCAAAACATACTTGAAAATTGCCTTTTAGAGTAGTAGTTTTATTTACCGTTGAAAGTGGGCATATTAGTCAATTTTGAACCAATGGACTCAAACAGTCACACTAATAGTGTGATAGACTAATAGCTCCATGCCTCCATCCACACGTTTATAATCATATTTTCATAATATTTGTCTTTTGACCGTTACCTTCTCTTTGTTAACCTCCCTTGTGGACCGTCAACTTCAGATTCTTATTCGTTTACATACTGCCGCCGTTAAAGGTTGCTTCGTTCTTTCTTTCTTGCCCATGCTGTGGTCTGTGGATTATGTTTTTTTTTTTTTGACAAGGTGCAAGAACAAGGGATGCTAGGCAACCCTTATTTAGCAAGTTACAGTGACACAGTGAAAGTGACTCGAAACAAAATATTGCGTTCTTTTGTTGGGAGATATTCAAACTCCCTTAGCTTTTCAATCGTTGATGTCCAGATCCCTTCAACCCGTGAATGAAGAAGGCCCTTTTCAGCAGCTTCTCGTAGTCCAAGCCACAGAGTTTTCAGAATACCGTCCTTGTTGTGTGCGACCCTACAATACACTAGCCCACAAGTCGTTTCACCTTGTTGGTCTTTGGTTTCCCACCTTAGTGGGGTTTGGCCCTCCCAGAAGGTGTCTTGTGTATCGTTAGAGTGGTGTAGTCGTTGCAACCTCGATCACCAATCAACATCTTTGTACCGCCTATTTCAAATCCTGGGGGTTTTGTAGTGTTGGGGGTAGTCCCACATGGATGGTCTATTCCTTGTTTAGTCTTCATTGAATCCAACATCATCGAGTATTCCCTTGTAGCAGTTTCTAGGATTTGAGAGGGGCTGAAGTTCGAGTTTAACTAGATCGTTTCTTGTTAACCAGATTGCTCTGATGACAGCAACAAAATAGATATCAGCATGGAAATCATTTTGCTGAGTAGTGAGTAGTCTATTAAATTTGTAAAAGTTAGGTAGTGTCGTCCTCAAGACTTTAATCTATCAATACTCTCAAACAACTGAAACAAGTACTAGTATGTTTTTTGTCCAAAACAAATGTTGTACAAGTAGAGAGTTACGATTTATTCGTTGCCATCTATAACAACAAATAGGTCGTATTCATAGTCAACTTGTAGGAGTTCAATTCTTGTCGGTTCACGTTTTCAAATGTTAACAAGTTCAAATACGTAAATTAGAAACTTATTTGACAAGTTTCTCTGTCCTTATTCGCCAATTGTTTAATGAATAACTAGCTTTGGTTTCCGGGCGTTGCTCAAAAATTTTTTTTTGAAGGGTTTCCCCCAACATTTGATAAAATTTCATTTTAAGAATTCTTTAATTTGTATTGCGGCCTTTTTTTTGTCAAAATTTAAAATATTGTAATTATATTAGTTAAATTTAATTTTATCAAAAACTAAAATGGTAACTGAAAAAATAAGGGTATTACAGTTAGATATTTACTGTAATTATCCACAAAATATTTTATAATTATTGCGATAAAAAGTTTAAGGGAATTATATAGTAATATTGGTGATAGTTGGCTTTAAATATTTAATGATTTATATACTTCGTAATTTTTTTAGCAATAGTTGTATCATTATTTGTGAATACAATGCATGTTTAATTTGTTTGTTGATAATATTGAATATATGGTTTACACGTGTACTTATGATTGAAAAAGAAACTTAATGGATCGAAAAAATTCCTATTATAATATTAAAGTGATAAAATGAACATAAAATAATCATAACAATTATATATATATTCATTATAATCACATAAACAATAGTCACGGTAGCATGCATCTCCACCATTTGTTATGATAGGCTAAGTGTTGGTATCGATCAAACTTCTTATTAGGCAACATCCCATGCATCTCTACCATTTTGATATTAAAGAGATAAAATGATTTTGAATTGGTCTTTTTAATTAGATTTTAACGAATAATTCCTTTTTAGGTTATGCATGATATTATAGATTGTTGTGGAAGAATGGACAATAATATCAAATAGCTTAGTTTGGTTAAATTATGAGTTTCATGTGTTAAAGGTCATGAGTTCAATTCTTATTAAACATTGAAAATTCAATTTGGAATTGGAGGGGAGGGGATGCCACGTGGCAGATTGCGATTTTCCGCCTTATGTTTTAATATATAGTAGTTGATTGTGATTAGCGAAATCCGAGATGATACATAGCATTCCCGTCTTTTAGCAAAATAAGCAATATGTATTCAAGTAGTGAAGTACACACCCACCAAATATAACTCAACCCACACGAATGATCCTTTGACGTGCAAACCCAATTACTCGGTAACATGGAATGGATCCCACTTCGTTCGCCCCAAAAGCGAATTTGCCCAGAAACACGCATTCCCTCTTTTCTTTGTCTCAATCGTATGAATGCCTTTGATCTCTACAAAAATCAATAATTGCTGTACTGTATTAACGAGTACTACTTTTAGGTACTTAATAAAGTATTAATTACCATAATTCATATACTAGGGCCCCACATAATATTGGATCCCATATAATCTACAGTGGGTCCAACCATCAAACATCTACCTGCATTAATTAATAAACCCAACAGTGTTACATTACAGTATTAATTTTATACAATCTTAATTTGGTTTGCCAAAGCAAAGTATTCTTGTGTCGGCCATTTCTTTCATTTTAGTGCTACATTACATATACTTTTTTTTTTTTTTTCTCCTGAAAAATTCATTCAATCATTTTTTTTTATTGTACCTACAAAAAAATGGGAAATTGCATGTTCAAAGAATTTTACAACCAAACAACAAATTCTTCAAGTAGTTTGCATGAAATGGTAGCAGAGCAAAAATCAATGATCAAAGTGGTTACTACGACAGGTGGAATCATGGAATTGTACGCGCCAATCACAGCTGAGCAAATCACCTCCGAGTTTCCTAACCACGGGCTTTTCCTCGGGTCTAACCCGAACCCGGCCCGTCCGCCCCTCATGCACAATGACAGCCTCTCACCAGGGGAGCTCTACTACCTTCTCCCACTTTCTCTTTCGTCCACGTCAACAGCAACAACCAATAGTAGTAGTTATTTATCGACACCTTATAGAATGTCGGTTGACGTGGCGCCGAGGGTGGTATATAAGGATCAGGCTGACCCGGGTTTGGTACCCGGGTATAGCGGGTCGGGTATGTGGAAAGTGAGGTTGGTTATTAACCCAGAATACTTGTCAGAAATACTATCACAAGATAATAAAACGCAGCAGTTGATTGAGAGTGTTAGAACTGTTGCTAAGTGTGGAAGTGGGAGTAGTGGTGCTAAAACGACGTCGTCGGAGGGTAGTTGTGGTAATTCTGATCAATGTAGTGTGTCTAGTTGTAATTTTCATTGGAAGGGTTAGTGTGTTTTCTTCACTAAATCATAATCAATTTTTTATTATTGTATTATTGGTTCATTATAATGTAATAGTGTTGTGATGTCATAAAGTTAGGTGTTGCTTACTAGATCATTAGGAAAATTTGTAATATAGTAGTTGTACTTCAATGATTTTACATTGTTTAATGAATTTGTTGATACGTCTTAGACAAGTAGATAGCAATATAGCATTATAGCAAGTTAGCAACATCATGTTGGCTAGCTACATTGGGAATCATTTTGCGGTGGACTGGTGGTTATGTAAGGACCGGAGTTTGTTGCATTGACCGTTTTTTATTAAGGATTTAAGAGGTGGTAAATCCACATCAAGTATATTTGTGAGTTGAGGCATATATTGTCTCAAATATCGTTGTCATGGAAACCACACTATTCAGCTCGACCATTTTACACTTACAAGTTACAACCGTTTTTTAGCCATAAGCCAATATATGCTTTGCATATTCCTAGTGCCTCATTGCAAGGTATGAAACTATTGAATTTGTGGGTCAAGAATGTTTTTGAGGAATGATGGATTTGTTGTGGTTGTACGTCGGCAGTGGTCTATAATTTTGTTGACGTATATTCGTGGAGATACTTCAACATGAATGTTTGGAGGATATCTTGTGTAAAACCCAATTACATGATTAGTGAGGTTTATTTCATTATTTACTCCTTAATAAATGTAAATGTGGTTGAATAGAAGAAAAAAAGAAACCCAACGCAACAACAGCTAGCACATAAGTGCACGTTCAAAAAATATAGGCTATTAGGCTCACAACACTAATTATTCTTTATTTTTTCGAGTGTAATAATTATCGTAAAGTGTTAGCAATTTTTGTTAGCCATTATGGTACAAGAAAAGTGATCAAGGGAGAATGAGCCAATGTCAAGGGTGAAACAAATGTTTTAATTGTGAGTCGATCAAATTGCATGCTATGAAGTGTATAATGTATAGTTGTACTAGATAAAAAGAAACCATAAGGGTCTGTTTACTTCAGCTGAACTGAAAGTTTTTAAAAAGGATTAATGAGTAACAAAATGACAGAAGAGTCGAACCGAACCGAATGAAGTTGAACTGAACTGAACAGATTTTAAGCTAAAGTAAACAGACCCTTAGATTTGGGCTTTATTGTAACCCTAACCCCTCGAAGCTCTCTAAAATTATAATTCGAAGTTTTTTAACATCATAACTATTACAGAGTAATTACTGCAGAGTATTACGTAAGGTCGTAAACCATTTTCAAACGTAACAAATTTAATGCAATGGAATATATAATAAAATTATCCGATTGAATCGGATCTTTGCTCCATACCCTCAATTAGCCGATTAGCTAAGACGTTTCAAATCAATTTAGGACTCATGTCTCCTTAATTTTTTAGGGGAAACAAAATAAAATCAGGGCTGAAAAATTAATCAGTACTTAATTAGTTTCTGAAAAACCTCTTACTACTGTTCTATATCACCCCTTTCTAGCTTGTCAGAATGTCAGCAATGATCGAAGATCACAATTAGGGGTTTTCAATCACGATATTAAACTCAAAACATTAGATACTTTGATGTAATCTAATGGAGAAAAACAAGGTCAATAATATCAATGGAAGAAAGCAGAGAACAACCAAGAGAAAAGAGGTGAGCAATTATCAACTCAAAATAAATTTAAAAAAAAAAAAAACAACCTTTTGATTAAAACTATAATTATTATTGAACAAAAATAAAAAAATTGGGGAAATTTTTAGAGTGTTGTTCTTACAGATAATTGGTGGGTGATTATGTTAAAATGGTAGATACTTGAGAAGAAGAGAATGGTTGATGGATTGATTAAAGCTGCTTCTTCACTTAAAGACCCTCTTTCTTTTTTCCCTGATTTCCTGCATTATAATCATCAAGGTAATCTTTTTTATCTCTTTTTTAATTGTGATTGTATTTCTAATTATTGGGTTTTTAGAAATGGAAAGTTTTGTTAATTTGTTATCATAACTTTTGGAATTGGTGGTGTTAATTGCTGAACAAATTTTGTTGTATTTTATGAAATTAGTTTTTGATTTGGTGGTCATTTGATTGGATTGAAATTTATTTCTTTTGTTTGTTATGAATGTAAGTAGTTTTAGGATGTTGATTAGTTAATAAGTAGCAAATTAGAGGGATTTGCTTCATTAAAGGTTGGTGCTTTGAGAGATATGGATGATTATCTATACAACTTTGTGTCATGCCTGTTGTGGCCTTGTAGGCTCCAATGTTGGAATTATGTACCCGGGTCGACAAGTCTGTAGGTGCACTAGTGCTTGGCCGAGGGCTGAGAGTATTCATCTGTTCATTTTTTCATTTTCGCTCGTTTACTCTATGTTTGGATATCGACTTGGAAGAGAAAGGAAGGGAAGAGGAGTAAAGGGAGGGAGGACATGGAGTTTCATTGGCCATTGGGTATACCCTTGGCTCTAGTAACCCACTCGCGGGTTAGGATTTTCAAGGATATATGGGAGACTTATGCTAATAGATGATTGGACGTTTTAAAGGGGATTATGAAAATACTTAAACAGCTAGTTTATTATGGCTTCCTGTGATCAGTACTTTATCTGTATGAAGTGAGGGTGGACTATGTTGATTAGGGCGGTATGGTTGTATTTTCCAGTGAACTGCTTTTGAAGAATTCTATAGGGAAGGGGAGAGATCAGAATTAGAAGGTTATAATTTTAATGGGTGTAGTTTCTTTAGTGTTTTCGCTTTCATGGTGCTAGGGCTAGGTATTTTTATTTTTTTGGACC
The DNA here is from genome assembly GCA_016808085.1 of Suaeda aralocaspica. Taxonomy (NCBI): domain Eukaryota; kingdom Viridiplantae; phylum Streptophyta; class Magnoliopsida; order Caryophyllales; family Amaranthaceae; genus Suaeda; species Suaeda aralocaspica. Next base: position 5,646,799 of record PYUH01000044.1, on the reverse strand, counting down.
TGTAGTTAAGTGTCGTTGAACTATATAGCTTTAAGAGGATAGATGAATGTTCTGTGAAGTAGTTTTTGCGCAAAATCTAAAATCTCCCATCTTCAAGTAGCCTCCAGAAAGGTGTGAACCAGTGTAAGAGAGGGTAGATGTATAATATTAAGTATGTGGGCTCATCGTACAATTCTGAGCTGTGGAAAATTCTGCAACTGTTAAAGGGTTGGAAGAAGAGAAATCATCTACAAGGTTGAAAATTGGGCTAGCATTACAAAGAAAATTGAAGGCCTATATAGATATGGAAAGTTTATGTTTTTGATTTTACGGTCATGCATGGTGGAGAACCAATGATTAAAAAAAAGCTTTGTGTGTACTTGACTTTTTGTCTCTTGGTGAGGTAGGTGCATGTAAGAATGTTCACAGAAATATGGAAGAATTTCCCTCATGACTCCGTCAAAGGGAATTAGGAAAATACTTGAACAGCTAGATTGTATCTGGCTTGCCGAGGTTTGTAGACACTTTATCTTTATGATAAAGTGAGGTTGGACTGTGTTAATTGCAAGTTGCAACAGCTAGATTGTATTTCTGTTTTTTGGTCAAAGCGTTGCAATTATTATGGGGTAGAGGAAGTATCTTTCAGTATTATAATCATAATGGATTATTCTACTGGGAGAATAAGTTCCCAGATTTGGATAGTTGAGGAATTTACCATAGATGAGTATCCAGGATGATCTGGGTGGTTATTCTAGGTTTTTCGCCTTCATGCCGTTCATGATACATAAGTGCTTGCTAATTTAGTTTTCTGGTCAGCATTGTTACAATATAGCTTCAAAAAGAACACTTGAAAGCTTTGTGTAGTATATATGTTTCGGAGCAAGCACTTAATTCTCTCTATTTCAAGTAGCCTCCAAATAGGTTGAACCCAAATCAGAAGTGGTTACTTATGCCCAAAGAACAATAAGCGATAGTAGGAAATTAATTTGAACTACAGTATGAGGACTCATCATATACTTTTGAAGTGGAGTTTCTGTGGTGGTTATGGGGTTGCAAGAAGGGAAATCATCTGTAAGAGTATGATAATTTGGCTAGCATGTCAAAAGGAACCAAAGTCTTTGCTAGCTTTTGCAGGGTTTATGACTTTATGGTTTCTGATTTTGCTATTATACATGTTGGAGAACCACTTGTTCCCTTAGAAACAACATAAATTTTGGCAATGGCTTTTTTATGAGTCGCACTGATTACATACGAAGTAAATGTTTCTGCTAGATTAAGCAATTGTTCTGCACACATTTTTGGTTAAAGTCGAGTCACACTTGATACTTTAAATCTATGTGAAGAGCAAATTTGAGAGGGTATAGCAACACATATTAAGTTGGTACAATACAGACTAGTACGGAGTACTTTACTTGTCACCATTTCAGCACATTTAATGATCATGATATTTAATACGGGTGGAAGATTTGAAGTTTTTCTTTGAGCTTAATTGATGTGAAATGAGGGTATCTCAGTACAGTTGTACATCTGATCTACTCCAAAGATATAGCTGCTGCTGGCTAAGTGGCTAGAAATAGATTTGGTTTCTTCTTTGATGATTATGTTTCATATGTTAAACTTTACTTTTGGTTCACAGTTCACACTAGCTGACTTACTTTCATGTCTTATATTCCTTCACAAGGTCTTTGTTTGTGCTTGGAGGGAGGACTTGGGAACAGGTTACCGCGTTCCTTGAAGCAGTATGTACCAAAGTTAGTTAAGGTGACTACCGTAATACACATTCATCCTTTTTGTTTGCTTGTGTTGTCTTGTGACTTAAGTATTACATGTTTTAGATCCCGTTGTTTTTCCTTTTTCGATTCAAATTGTTTTTCAGGCTTGGGAACCCAAAATCTTATTTTGAAAAGGGAGTGAAGATTTTAAGCTCTCAACTATGGCCTTGCTATTATACTCACTTGGGCTTATTTGGAATATCACTATCCATTTCATGCTGAAAACTTATTATATGGTTAAAGCATACAGAAGATTGTTCCAGTCACTAACCTTTACTGATAATCTTTGTACAAAGATTCTGTTCTCAAATATTTATCTCACTTCTTAATTAACAATGCAGATTCTTTTTCTTTGCAGCTGAACATGGAGCGACATTATGGAAATGAGTGGCCTATAGCAAAAAAAATGAAATATAAAGAGATGGTTGCTCCAGAAGCACGCTACATATTTGTATATGAAGTTCCAGCTCCCACTAGCAATAACGAGAAGCGATTGATGCCTACAGATGTGTACAAGGGTGATGCTGTAGGGTTTGTGCACTACCGTTTTATACTGGAGGAAGAGCTACCAGTTCTCTATGTGTACGAGCTGCAACTTGAGTCGCGCATACAAGGCAAAGGACTTGGAAAGTTCTTGATGCAGCTCTTAGAACGTATTGCTCAGAAGGTGGTCCCTCCTCCCCAGTTCTATCTTTTAGTTCTTGCTGAGTTGCTGGTAATTCAATGTTGGGTTGTTACATATTGCACATTCATGTCATGAGTCATAAGTCATGAGACATGAGACATGAGACATGAGACATGAGACATGAGACATGAGAAATGAGACACACACATGCATAAACACTGAAGTGTAAGCACAAAGTCTGTATGTTACTTGTGTGCTCAGTGGTTTGGAACTAAGAATTTACATATTGCTGTATTTCCAACAGATCTCAGGATTAATGTGTATTTTCTCTGTTTCTATTTGTTTTCCATTTGGCAATTTTCCCAATGAACATATTTGAACATGAATTCCTTTCATAAAGTTTTAGTAATTTCTTTTAAAATTGGATATGTTTATGTTAATCATGGAGAAGAATCAAACAGCACATAAACTACGCTTTTTCTTACATAATAGGAATTATGTAGCAGAGTTCCTTTAATATTACACAGTTAACAAGTTCTATATATCTGGCAATACGAAAAGAGGGTGTGTGGTTATGTTAGTTTCAGATTTTGGTAAGATTGATTTGCTAAAGTTGCCCTTTTCTTTCACCTTTGCAGAATTGTATGGTTGCTATAATGCTTACAGTTCAAAAGGCAAACTTGTCAGCTATGTACTTCTACATGAGAAAATTAGGGTAAGTTTCATATGTTGATGGTGTGTGCACTATGCTGTGTCTCCCAATTTTTCTGAGAATGATCACTTCCATGTTATAAGACCTGTTCAACAGTTGTTATCCCAGACGACAGGACTGCATACTTATGTCTTGTGAGTTCCTCTAGTGCCGTGCTTGACTTATTGCAGACATATTTGGCTAGAATTGCTGATTTTAATATATACTCCTAAAAGTAATTAATGTTAGCTTGGTTGACATGAACAAAGATGCAAAAAAAACTGTGTTTGCTGTAAAATAAAACACCGTAGGTAGGAATAATCTCTCAAATGTTCTCTATCCCACAAATTTCGAGTTGCTGTTGCTCGCTAATAGGCAACTGGAAATTCTTATGTTCAATTAAATAGTTTTTGGTCTTGTCTTAAAATCAGTTTGCAGAAATGAAAACAGTCAAACACATTACAAATGACATACTGAGTTAAAAATCTGCTTGTGCAAGTAATGATTGTTGCTTATGTTTACTTATTCCTATGCAAGTTTCTTGGCTACTTTGAATGAAAGTGCTGTATTTTCTTTCATTCTTATTGTATACATGTATTGTCATTTCAGGTATTGTATATCAAGCGTTTCACCTTCAAGAGTTGATCCACTGGTATGGCAACTTTTTTTTTTTTTGGCTTAGTGCCTGCAATCAATGTCAAGATATTGGTTTTTTTACTTTGTTGTGTAAGGCTTTGAGCAAGTATCTACTTACTATGCTGTTTGCAGGTAGGAATAGAAAAAAATTATGAGATTCTTTGTAAAGCATTTGATCATGAAGCCAAAAGCAAGCTGGAGGTATCTTTACTTTTATAACTAGGCGTCATTATGTCAACTTGCAACCATCTTCCCATCCAGTTGCTCTGGAAACAAAATATTATAGGATAAAGTGATTTTTTAAATATTCATGACCATTTGCTTGCTTTGTGTTATCCTTGATTAGGGCTTGTGCTACTTAAACATATGTTTTGTCCCTTTGTGTGTTCATTGTAACTTCCAGCTCGCAGCTTCTTTGCATATGTTATATGACCATCCTTCTAACTCTATAGTTGTAGTGATTCTGGAAGTTTTCAGCAATAAGTAAGCTGAGTTCAAAACTTCAAATATAGGCAGTTTGAAATTGTTTCGGATTTTGACATGTCTATGGGGGAAGTTCCTGCCTCCATTGCAAACAAATATACTTGCTATGCAATTTGTTGAAGCCACTGGTTATAATATGTTCTTGATGTGTTGCTGTGGGCCAAGTTGCAGCAGACGCCGATCTGGTTTTGCATGAATTGTTTTCCATTCACTTTTCTTGAGTTAGCATCAATTCATTGTCATAAACTTTCTTGGCGGCTTGACAATATGGTGTATTGGTGGCTTTGGTGATAATCATCTCTTGCTTTTCTTGAATGGTTGTATGTATCCATTTGGTGAGGAAGTTCCTTTTTCTTGGTTGAGGTGATAGTCAATACTCTAGATGAAGTTAGGCCACATTTAAAATCTTGAAGGGTTAAGGATGTTCGAGTAGATTCCTTAAAGTTTGGTGATTTTTTCCTTGAACTTTCATAGGACGTAGGACTTGATCTGCTCATACTCCAGTTACTCAATAATCATTCCATCCTAATTTTTTGCTATGGAATTAAGAGATTCAAAGATTTTAGTGTGCCATAATCTTTGGTTTGACAGACGATGTTCTTCTCATACTGCCAGAAAAATTATGCCCCATCTAACCTGAACAAGATACTTTTTTTTTGTTGGAAATACTATACAGGGCTATACTTGATCACTGTTAGTTGTTATAACCATTTATATTTGCACTAAGAAACCCCTCACCATCGTCGTTTGTCCTATTCTTTATCCCCATTTAATTTGACTATATACTCCGTATATTAAAATACTACATGTTTACTACTTAGCTCTCTTAAAATCCCGTTTTGAGCTGGTTGTTGGTTTCTGGCGTTCTGCTGCAATAAACTGGTTACTTGGTGGTTCATAGCAGAATGATGGTAAGGTCTGCACAGACTTAATTTGAAATACCAGATTTTGAGCTGCTTGAGCCAACTGCGAAGGTTATTCTGATCACTGTTAGTCATCCTGTCCATTTGTGCTGCTCTAAGTAACCTTCAGTAGTCAGTACCATAGTTTATATGCACCTCCCACCCCCACACCCCAGCCCCCAACTGTTTGTGCTTTCTAGTCTAAGTTAAGCTGATTGTATTGACCGTAATGGTTTGATCTTGTCGATGATCTCTGGCCTTCTGCTGCAGTGAATATTGAACAAGTATTGATACTTGGTGATTTGTAGCAAAATGACGGCAGGATTGTTACAAACTCATGTTCAAGTACTAGACATTGAGCCACCTGTGCCAATGAACTACGCCATAGGAAGGTTCTACACTTCGAATTACACTCGGTTTTGAATAGCCAGGAAAGTACTAGTGGTCATATCTATTCAGATGTTGTGAACTTTACAATCAGGGATATTCATATTTCTTTTTTTGTAGTGTTTTGCCGTTTAGTAAATTGAAAGTAAATGACCTTTTAGTTTATGATTAGTGTGATTAAAGAAGTCAGTGTCATCATGTTATTGGAAAACTGAAAACATTTACCGTGCTTGAAGATACGCGGCATGTTCTATTTTGGTCTACTAATCCTTTGTGCTTGGAGATTTTTTTTTTTTTTTGGCATGAAAAAAAAGCTTGCATGGTTTTCAGTGTCACTAATCCTTTTGGATTAGGGACTATTGTACATCAACTGTTTCAGGGATGTGATTCTATAAAGTTGAATGAATTGTTATTTGTTAACATTTAAAATATTGGTTAGGTTGACGAAGACTATAAAAGGCGAGTTAGTTGATTTGGGGCTGGTTGGTTTGAGTGGTAAGTAATTTTGTATTGGTATATCGCTCACCATTACGATGGTTTTAAAGTTAAGACTTAGGACCTGCTTATTTCAATTGAAAATAGTTGAATTGAATTGAACTGATTGGACATGAACTGAATTGAACTGAACTGAAAGTTTTTTATGAAGGATTAATGAATAGCAAAATATGAGAAGAGCTAAACTGAACAGAGCTGAACTGAACGGATTTTAAGCTGAAGTAAACAGACCTTTATTGTATGAAAGAAATATTCATTGATGAGGCTGATCCCATAAAATATTTTTGTGTAGTTAATTGAATCGACAATCTGAAGAAGAAAAAATGTATGCCAACAAAGTATACTGTCTTTTTTTAGAATATATGTTGAGTTCAAGTATTTACGTATTAAAGTACTTGTTGAAAAAATCCAACAATTTCTTCAAATTTGTGGAGATCACGTAATTAGTATTTGGATATTACTCATTAAAATGAATCCATCAATACCTGTTTTGGTAATCATTTATTGTGAATTATTCTAAAATTAAAGTTAACATTTGTTTAAAAAAAAAATTTAGATCAAACCAGATTAGATTGAACTTATTAAAATTTGGGAATTTCTAAGTTTCTGGAAATATAATTCATTTTATTGATAATATACGGAGTATATTTCATTTCAAGGATAGTAAATAATATAGTCTCAAAAAAGGTATTAAAAATTGTTATTGTTGTAGCTACCTCCATTGAGGAATATGCTCCTCAATCTTCTGCTTTACGTTCATCATGATTAAACCCAAGAAACATAATTAATATCAAGCTAATTTTAGTTTGTGATTTGCCCGAAGGATTAGGTACAAATAAACTTNCTATTGTACATCAACTGTTTCAGGGATGTGATTCTATAAAGTTGAATGAATTGTTATTTGTTAACATTTAAAATATTGGTTAGGTTGACGAAGACTATAAAAGGCGAGTTAGTTGATTTGGGGCTGGTTGGTTTGAGTGGTAAGTAATTTTGTATTGGTATATCGCTCACCATTACGATGGTTTTAAAGTTAAGACTTAGGACCTGCTTATTTCAATTGAAAATAGTTGAATTGAATTGAACTGATTGGACATGAACTGAATTGAACTGAACTGAAAGTTTTTTATGAAGGATTAATGAATAGCAAAATATGAGAAGAGCTAAACTGAACAGAGCTGAACTGAACGGATTTTAAGCTGAAGTAAACAGACCTTTATTGTATGAAAGAAATATTCATTGATGAGGCTGATCCCATAAAATATTTTTGTGTAGTTAATTGAATCGACAATCTGAAGAAGAAAAAATGTATGCCAACAAAGTATACTGTCTTTTTTTAGAATATATGTTGAGTTCAAGTATTTACGTATTAAAGTACTTGTTGAAAAAATCCAACAATTTCTTCAAATTTGTGGAGATCACGTAATTAGTATTTGGATATTACTCATTAAAATGAATCCATCAATACCTGTTTTGGTAATCATTTATTGTGAATTATTCTAAAATTAAAGTTAACATTTGTTTAAAAAAAAAATTTAGATCAAACCAGATTAGATTGAACTTATTAAAATTTGGGAATTTCTAAGTTTCTGGAAATATAATTCATTTTATTGATAATATACGGAGTATATTTCATTTCAAGGATAGTAAATAATATAGTCTCAAAAAAGGTATTAAAAATTGTTATTGTTGTAGCTACCTCCATTGAGGAATATGCTCCTCAATCTTCTGCTTTACGTTCATCATGATTAAACCCAAGAAACATAATTAATATCAAGCTAATTTTAGTTTGTGATTTGCCCGAAGGATTAGGTACAAATAAACTTATTAATACAAACTTTAGTGGTTAATCAGTCGATTATCATCTAAAACTGATTTAATTTCATGAGTTGCAAATTTCTCTTACAAAAGTGTATGGTAATTGTTGATATGATGACCACTAAAAGATCTTCATTAACTAGTAACTACATGGGTATGTCTAATTCCACTAGACGTTTTTAGCAAAGTAATTAATCATGAACAATTAACGCGGAAAACTATTTAAATTACTACTCACAACCATTAATCGTTTTTTTTGGTTTTTTTTTGTTTGTTTTTTTTTGTTTGTTTTTTTTTTTTTTTGAAAGTACTTTGTCTAGGTTATGGTGAACATTTTCATTTCCAAATTTAGAGTTGTGGAGTGAAATTGCGACATTGCTGCCCATTAATTCAATCATTCTCAAAAGAAGAATTGGAGAAAGCTATATTTATATAACGGGAAATATCTAATTTCTAAATGGTAGAAACTTAATTGGTTTCAAAAATACTATTTTAAATAACTATTGAAATCCTGAAATCAAGTTAGGATTTCCTCAAATGGATTGGAACTAGCATTACTACTCCTTCTGCCTAGAAGAGAAGATTGAATTGGCAACCATTATAAAATCGACATATTAGGGTTTCTCCGTATGAATTGGAATTCATAAAAGTCACTGCATCTTTTTCATTGCTAAATAAAAAGAAGTAAACGAGTGTTGAAGAAATTAAAACTAATAATGACTGGTACAAAGTATCAAGAATGCTAAAGGATAACAACCAAAGAGCGAGACATTCACAATTTCGCATTACTTTTGTGTCATGTGTGCATGCAAGAGCTTAGTGTGTTACTAATACGATTGTACTTACCATCTAATGCACCAAGGGGCAGTCGACAGTTCCATAGTCTACACTACAATTGATCTAGCTAACTCCTGCGTCTTCTTCTTTTTTCTTCCTAATAATTATCGTATTAATAAGAGTACTTGCTTTGTAGCAAAAGTAATATTGTGTTACACTTGATAGCTAATTAGCTATATAGTCATTGTTCATATCGGAGACATTCTGATAGTAAGAATAATATCAATACTTTACTTATGATCGTGTTGTATCTATTGTTCGATAAGTTTTAATTTGTCGTTTTCTATCTATACTATATATAATCGTGTTCATTTTTGACATCTATTAGTTTCAATTCTCATACTATTCATTTTTGTTTGGTACACAAGTAGGCAGGTCTTGTGGTTTCACAAGAAATCCCACGTTGCGCATGATAAATAATCTTGACCCTTGATGTGTCAACTCAACACTTTCCTTTTATTGCTTAGGTTACAGTTCAGTGAAACACTAACGAAAACTATGTTGTCTAAAAAAAGCCATCTGTCATATGCTTATTAGCTAGTAACGTACTATTGTAACAAGGAATAAGCGTAGTTTGAGTTCATTAGTTTCGTATCTCTGTATTTGTGATAGGCCGATTTAATTTAATAATGTTACATGTAAAAGTATAATGTTTTACATTAATTATTGATGGCGATTATTTAAATAACTTCAAATTTAAAAAAAAAAAAATAAGGAAAAAAAATGATCATGCATGTGGTTCATGTCTCATATTAGTGTAGAGTAGTGTACGTTTTTTAATTCATTTAAGTTGCCTAAATCTTCACTACCTAAAAATAAGGCTTTTTAAAAACAACAATTTGTATGGTGAGCAAGTCAACAACTCAACATGGAATCCAAATTTGTTATACTATAATTTGTGTATTATATGTATGTCAATTGATCTCATTGGTTGATTTAAAATAAGGATTTATTACGTTTGAATTTTAAAATTAAAATTTAATACTATCAACCAATTAAAAACAATGAAACACAAGTGGTACACAACGTGTAGGATAACATTTTTTTTTCTTCTCAACGTGATATATGCAAGCTAATTCTTTATTTACAAGCTAACCATGTTTCCTTCTCACAAATCTCTTTATATGGAAAAAAAAAAAAATCCATTCTACTGTCTTCTAAATAAAGTACCCATCAAGTCCATCAACGAGGTTTGGAACTTTGGATATAGTCACATAGGGCTTTAGGAGTGCTATAATAAGAGACTCTATGAAAAAGCTAGCATGATTATATATGGAACCAAAATGATAAGTTTACACTAGAAGATTAAGACCTATCACATATAAGTCTTATTACGTCACAAATCTAAAGCAATCGATAATTAAATTAAAGACCCAAACTCTACTCAAAACCAATCGACCTAATTTTGTCTCGATCGAGCAAGCCAAACACAATTGTATCTATAAGTTTACATAGTAAAACATTTTAGTATGATTTATGGACTCAGACAGAACAAATGAGCACCCTCGAACCATTATGATTTATTACTCAAACTTACTTTAATTAACTCCAACCCTTAGACAAAGCTTCCCTCGCGGTCTTCAGCTGAACTTTTGGACTCTAGACTACTAGCTAAGACAAAAAAATCACATTTCCTTTGAATCAAATGACATATGAATCTTCTAATCTTTTATTTGATTTCGTCTTACTACATTTTTCTTCAATAAGTTTCTCGATTTACCATCCACAACTTTATACTTATCAAACTAACTAGTTTGTTAAAGTCTTAAAAAATAATATTCCATATCCGATACGTATACTGAAAATCGAAACTCATCTATACCTTAAAGGATTTAATTTCTCTCTATGACTCTATGCACCACCCACTAATTACACTATAAACTTTTACCCAATTCAAAAACTAATTGAACATGGGGGGTAGAAAGGTAGGCCCCAAGATATTGGCAATGAAAGCAAAATGGCTCCCAACCCATCATGTCCTTGTTGTTGCGGTTGTTGCGGTGAGAGAAAAGGTAATTGTAGCTTTTTTAAAAACAAAAGAGACCCACACCACACATCACAAATCAACCAAGGGCAAAATTCAGCAAAGGCCTTTCCCAAGAGATTATATTATAAGGTTGCTAGTCACCATTACGATAGCTCCCTCCGTCCTACATTCTTGTTTCCCCAACGTCCCTCCTTTTTATCTGACCCACCTTTCTTCCCCCTTTGTGGACCCCTACGCTACACCCTCTCAATTCTTTTATCGGTATATTTTGTCGATTCTACAATTTGTGTATCACTTGTTTGTTGGAGTTAATATTATAGTATAAAATAGTACAATTCCACGTGAAAGAATATAAGAGTTAACCTCATATACTCTCATTTTAATGCTAACCTTAATTTGTGTATCACTTGTTTCCATTAATCAATGTTTGCATCTAATCAAAGTATAAAAGAAATAAGTCGTTCTGCTAAAATTATTTTATGAAAAAAATGATACACAAATGATACAAATAATGTGAAACACGGGATTTGGACTCTTTATTTATCTCTACATACAACTTCTATCTCACTCACCTAATATTCCTCTAGTTGAGTTGCTAAATTGTTCAAACTTTAGTTAATAAGATGTGACTAAACATAATGATTATTGATAAAAGGGTTAAAACATTTTTTTAATCAATAAAAATACTCTTCTTCTAGATGGTTAGTTTGTGTTTCTGTTAATACTATTTCATTTTTTATGATTTGCTAGATTCGATCATATTCTAATTAGCATACGATTAGAATAAGTAAATAGTGTTAAAGTTAAAAAATAAATCATTATTGATTAAAAGATAGGGATAATTACAAGGATTAATGGGGTATATGAAAAGAAGAATGACAAAGATATTGCATAGAGCCATAGGGGGCTTACATCATCACCCAAATTGAATGGATTAACGGGGGTAAAATCTCGTTCAAAGTTTCACGTTGTTTATTTAAATATGAATTAGCCAAAATTGTTTGCAAAATGCAAAGTGAATTTGATTGATCGAAGATAAATAAATTTTGTTATTCTTATTAATTTCCTCTTTTACTAGTCACTATTCTTTTGAACTTATATGAGCTAAATTGAATTGAACTAAACTAAAATGTACTCAAATGATTATAGACTCATAAAGCATTAAACTAAACTGAAATGAACTTAAAAATTGTCTAAAATAAACTTAGCAACCGCAACATATAAGTACTCTCTACTTGTGTTAGAAATTATTTTGAAAATCACCCTCAAATTGCTTAGCTTCTTTAAAATGTGGGAGAAACAGATAAGTTTTAATATGAGTAATTTAGGACTTACAAAGCATTAAATATTGTTTAAATTGAACTATATTGTAAACAAATAGTTGATAACACGACAAAAATAAGCAGATTGAGATATTTGAATGAATGAATAAAATAATCGATCCCTAATTAGGAAACGTCCAAGTAACAGTATTAACAAAGGGCAACAAATAGAGAGTTAAGTAGTAGTAGTAGACTAGTAGTAGTATCATATCTTTCACATTTTTGTTTTTGTTAAGTGTTTGGTGTTGGTAGCCTTTTCTGGAAGTCCACCATCCAGCCAAAAAGGAGAAAGATCCTCTTTGATATTCATTATCCCTAATTATCACTTTCTCCTTCCTTTAAACTCTTTCATTGGTTATTAATCACTAATCAGTTGATGATTTTGATTTTAAGCTGAGAATATTTATATTTTGTCTTTGAATCATGTCGATTAGTTTTTTATTTTATTTTTTAACTCCCTCTGACTTTTTTTTACTCGCTACATTGAGGAGTATCATCTTTAAATTATATGGTTTACTAAAAAAAAAGGTGTTTTTTTATCCTTATTTTACTTAATTACTTGGTTGTTTTACTTATTTTGTTGCGAGAAAATATATTATCATATGAAAATTAAATGTGTCATGCTTGATTATTATTTACTAATGAACATAATACATTTTTCAGTTTATTTAATTTTATGAAAATAGGTTACACTTTTTAGATCATCCTGCCATCATTTCATTAATAAGGTAACAATTAAACTAAGGAATTGAACAAAGTATTATATATATGAATATTAGTCTCTAATGCCAAACAACTTTAACAATCAATAATTTTGTTATGAACGTAAAATTGGGGATTGTAATAGGTCTTATTTTAAACTATAGCTCACTAGATTTTAACCGATTTTATATAATTGAGAAATAAAATCACAATTTAGTAAAACAATTAAAGGTTTTATGTATATAACTATTAAAACTCCACATGTAAAATCGTAACTTTTAACATGACACATACACGTAATTGGTATAAGTAAAAATGAATTTATGATGCATGGATAAAAAATTACTCTGTGTTCTCATCAAATTTGTCCCTGTTCTGACACAGTATACCATATCTAGTATAAAAGAACAATTAATTCAATTATATGTTAAAACATTTTGTATATCTTTTTGGTATGTGTTCAAAACACCTTTCTTAATCTCGAGTAAATTTTTATTTGGTGTGGGGTATATCTTATATCATAGATACAAAGACAAGAAAGTTGTCGTTACTTTAATTTACTGTGCCATTAGTACGTTCTACCTAAAGTCACTCATATTATTATAATACACAAGTCGTATATAATATATATGTCTCACTGCCTCAGATTGAGCTCAGATTCATTCATGCATGCATGCATGCATGGATTCTCTTCTATAACATCTACACACTATACAGTACTGTAGTAGTTAATAAGTCATTATACCCGGAAGAGTTAGGATTACGTTATTGACCTTAGGTATAGTATGAAGTATAGAAATTCTCCCTCAATTTTCATGACTCATGAAGTAGTCATGCACAAGTCATGGTAGAGCTAGAGCCATCTTTATAGACTATATGGTTCAATCGTGTTGTCATTTTGCATCGATCATCCTCAGTTCCCCACCTCGATCCCCTCCGCAAATTTTGATAAAATCTATCATTTTTAGTTCACATAAACGACCTCATTTATGGATATAAGGTTGTGACAATTGATTATCTGGTATAGACTAAAAAAAGGTTACATGTATTGAAGATATACAAATAGTGTTGCCTGTTTTATAGTATGAATTCCATGGATATGTTGAGATGAAAAATGAAAAGAGGGGGGGGGGGGGGGTTTAAAGGCTTTTTTTGTTGGTGAAGCTCTAAATCCATGCATGTCAATTTAAACTACATAAAAACCATAAATTTTTACATAGGAAACTTAAATATTATCTGAAAATTTAAAATATTTGGTCAAAAGTTTCTCTTCATATCATTGGTGGTTTGATATCTATTTAACTCCGATTCTAATCTATACATAAAGCAACTACATTCAAATATTTTACATGTTAAAATTTTGAATTGATAACCATAAAATCAAATAAAAAGATGTAGTGGAATGAAGAGAGTAGTATTCTAGTCATACAATAATTATATAACTATTAGGATTGAACGTAATTTTAAATTGTACGAACGGGTGATGTTTTATTTTAAGTTGACTACTGACTTCTATAACCTAGGATCTCTATTTGTATTGTATTGAGAAAAAATAAATAAATTTGAATAAGAGCTTACCCTTGTCTTTTTATAAAAACATAAGAACATATTATATATGGATACACAATAACACACGAGGTACAGAATCGAGCAAAATAGGATTTTCTTAGTAAGGTGGTTAGCAAGTACCTATATTAATTTTTGGACATTATATTATATTATTTTTATATTACCCTAACTTACCTTTTCCCATATAAATAATAGACCTTTCTATGCCCCATGGTTCGGGTACCACCAAGGTTGACATTAATCATTTCATCAACCCTTTCAATGTCTTTGTCTCCCTTTATTTCCCCCCTTCTTTATTAATTCCTCATAATAATCTCCTCTAATACCCTTTCTTATATCTTCATTAGTGCTGCAATCTCAATTTAACCATAATTTCATAATCTAATCTCAATCTTCTTCTTTATTTAGCTCTCCTTTAATTTGTTTGTTTCTTTTAATTGAGTATATATATATATATAATCTTAATTGGTTGGACCACTGGTAATTATACTTAAATACTCGGGTAATGCGAGAGAAAATGAATATTTCTGTAAATGGGGAATCAAGGGTACCTCCCGGATTCCGGTTTCATCCTACAGAAGAAGAACTCTTGCAATATTACCTAAGAAAAAAGGTTGCTAATGATCAGATTGACTTAGATGTCATTCTTGAAGTTGATCTCAACAAACTTGAACCTTGGGATATTCAAGGTACGTAACCACTATATTTAATTCAGCTCGTATAGATGTCAACTAATTTAGTTGGTAACACGATGGATCTGGCTGCCTATGATAATGGGTGCAAAAACTCCGTGATGCTCTTGGTGCACTATATTTCAAATATTCAATTATGCTCAATCACAGCTTTGCAAATGAAGATAGCAATTAAATGAGTGCATTAGCTTACTTAGAAATACCAAATAAAGAAAATGTATATAACTAGAACTTTTTTTCCCATATTGTTATTATTGTATTGCAGAAAGATGCAAGATAGGAACAACACCACAAAATGATTGGTACTTCTTTAGTCACAAAGACAAGAAGTACCCTACAGGTACAAGAACAAACCGGGCCACGGCAGCCGGGTTTTGGAAGGCTACTGGAAGAGATAAAGTAATCTACAGCAACTCAAGAAGAATTGGGATGAGAAAGACACTTGTGTTCTACAAAGGAAGAGCTCCTCATGGCCAGAAATCTGATTGGATTATGCATGAATATCGACTTGATGAAAACACCAATAACAATAATGACACCCATGTAAGTAATGTATCATTTTACTTTCTTGATAAACTTCTTACATCTCCATTTTCATTTACACAATTTTTAACCAATTTTAAAGTATATTCTCGAAATATGATTTATCCAAACATCTTAAATTAGGTGTTTTTTTTTTTTGAAATTAATGATTTTTTTTTAAAGCTTATTCTTAATACTCCGTATACAAAATACATGTACCCTATTTTTTTCTGCTTTTGTTTTCAGTCACTCTATTTCGAGATGAACATGGCCAAAGTAATAAAAAAGAACGGAAAAAGTATATAAATATAAATATAAATTCTAAGAGAACACTACGTAAAATAATGATAGTGGAATTGCTAGTCCTTTTAGTAGGTAGCTATGGTCTATAAAACTAGCTAGATATGCTAGTTGTATAGGTTTCTTATAGTCAAAACGGTATTGAGTATCCTAATGGATTATGTTTATTTATGTACTATATAGTATATATTTATGTAGTGATGTTTTAATTGATGACGGTATAGTATCATTCGAATATTTTTGTTTTCATATGGTAAGAAAACTGCACTTAGGTGGAAGTTAGCTACAACTTGACACCTCATTATACAATCTAATAATTGGCCATTGTTTCTCATGTTATATATACTTATGTTGAACTATATATATTAGATTAGTAGTTAATTATGAAATATATAGTTGTATATATATTTACCGGTATATTTAATATTAGTGATCGAATTCATCAGGAATCACATGATGACATGATCAATTGATTTTAAAGACTATTATGAGAGAATTTTACAATTATTTTAATTTAAAAGGTACTTCCACTAATATAACATATTTCAAATTTTCATATATAGCTATTTCTAGATTAATAAACCGCATAAATAGGGTAGTGATGTTAAATTAGTTGAAAAAATTAGATTTATGTTGCCACACCATTTTCCATAATGGAATTACTGTATTCGATTATATTATTCTAGAGCTATAATTAGTCTATTAGTATTGAAAATTAGTGAAAAGGATTTTTATTGACTTGTCAATACATTGCCTTCATGTCAACAATAAGGTTAATTAACCCAATTCATGCATTTAATTTGATCATCTTATAGAATTTTTTTTTTCCCCTTTAAGGTTACAAGTGTAAGAAGTGGAGATTTTGTACAAGAAGAAGGATGGGTGGTTTGTAGAATCTTCAAGAAGAAAAACCACCTCGTCAAAACCCTAGATAGCCCCATCAACAAAACAAACATGGCATTGGAAACAAATTCATCGAACATGCTTGATTCACCAAGTGATCATGATAATCATGATCATGATGATCAAGGGGCTTTGGAGCAAATATTCCAATTTATGGGGGGTAAACCTCAAAATAATAATACACCAAAATCCTCAACTCAACAACAACAACAACAATATGATAGGTTTTTGAAGCTCCCAAACCTTGAAAGCCCAAACAATAGCACATTGTTACTAACTAGCTACTACCAAACAATGCCTGAAAACGACATCGTTTCATCAATGACCACATCCGAGACCGATCCGAACTCTGTCTACGACTCCGCCACAGGGCTGAGTGGACTTAGTGACTGGGCTACACTCGAGTCAATGGCCTCCATATTTTCCCCTTCAACATCAACTGATCACCACCACCGCCACCATCATGATCTCGATCAGCTACCGCCATTGCGATCATCATCATCCACGTCATCATCAGGGGACAAGGTGTACCATCCTAATGGTGGTACCACAACACTGGATAACTATGGCGGCAGCAACGACATTGATCATTTGTGGAGTTTCACAAGATCATCATCATCATCAATAACAGCAGCATCGTTGGGCATTGACCCATTATGCCACGTGTCAGGCAGTGGTATATAATAATGATAATAAAATAAATATATATAACAGAAAAATAAGAAAACCAAAAAAAAAAAAAAAAAAAAAAAAAAAAAAAATTTTTTAATTTTATTGTTTCCCCTTAAAGGTTACAAGTGTAAGAAGTGGATTTTGTACAAGAAAGAAGGATGGTGGTTTGTAGAATCTTCAAGAAGAAAAACCACTCGTCAAAACCTAGATAGCCCCATCAACAAAACAAACATGGCATTGGAAACAAATTCATCGAAATGCTTGATTCACCAAGTGATCATGATAATCATGATCATGATGACAAGGGGCTTTGGAGCAAATATTCCAATTTTGGGGGGATAAACCTCAAAATAATACACCAAAACCTCAACTCACACAACAACAACAACAATATGATAGGTTTTTGAAGCTCTCCAACTCTTGAAAGCCCAAACAATAGCACATGGTTACTTACTAGCTACTACCACAAAATGCCTAAAACGACATCGTTCATATCGATTGAACATGACGACACATCACTCGAGACCGAGTCCGAAACTACTGTACAACGACTCCCGCACACAGGACTTATGGAACGTTAGTAAACTGGGCTACACTCGAGTCAATGGCCTCCTATTTTCCCCTTCAACATCAACGGATCACCACCACCGCCACCATCATGATCTCGATCAGCTACCGCCATTGCGATCATCATCATCCACGTCATCATCGGGGGACAGGTGTACCATCCTAATGGTGGTACCACAACCTGGATAACTATGGGCAGCAACGACATTTGATCATTTGTGGAGTTTCACAAGATCATCATCATCATCAATACAGCGCACGTTGGGCATTGACCCATTGGCCACGTGTCAGGCAGTGGTATATAATCAATTGATAATAAAATAAATAATATAACAGAAAAATAAGATGATGAGCCAAATAAAATT
>PYUH01000044.1:5588520-5628056 GCA_016808085.1 Suaeda aralocaspica | reverse complement strand
AAAAAAAAAAAAAAAAAAAAAAAAAACATGCTTGCAATCCTAGGAATGATTATGTAGTATCAAATATTATCATGGCGTTAGTTGTTAAAGTCAGAAAGGGTTATGATAAAAGAGTAATTATTATGTGGTTTAATTTTACACTTTCTTTTTTCTAAATACTATACACCACTAATAATGTGACGTACTAGTCGTTGTAAAACATTTGTAAGATAAGGTGAGGATGGGAGGTCCAACGATTTTATATAATTTTCATACTTTGTCATTCATAATATCCATTATCTTTTTATCTCAAAAAAAAAAATAAAAAATAATAATAATAATAATAATAATAATAATATCCATTATCTTTTGGCTTATTCAACAATAACTATGTCTTCCATTATATACAAAAAATTATATTATGATTCCTTTTTATTGATTTACGTAGTAATTTAATTCATAGATTAATTAACGTTTTTAAGGTAAAAAGCTTCCTGTCCTACATGGTGGCATCTATTCTGATTTCTGACGACGTAAATATCGTCATTCATGATATATAGTGTACGTACGTATGTGCATCGGTGCATTTTGAAGCAATATATATAACCCTAAGTCTTTTTGTTCAATCCGAGTACTGCATATAGTTATATATAATAGCCATTTAACCAAAAGCTGATTGTTACATATATTTTTTGCGCTAATGCATGGTATATATTTTGGCCAATACAGTTACAAAACTACAACTATTTGATAGAATATATAAACTAATGGTTTATATACCCTATCACGTCCTTTTATATGAGAGTCCGTTGTAAAGTGTGGATGCAAGTCTTCCATACCATGCGCTTAATAATTCCACTTGAAAAGAAGTGATGTATGAGATTCGAACTTGTAACCTTTGTGTCACGCTGGCTCTGATACTATATTAAAGGACTATCTCAACCAAAAGGTTAGAATAGTTTATATAATCTATCACTATTATTATACAGTTCTAAATTTTACTACTAAAATAAAAAATGATATACGTTCTTCAATGAAATGAGAAAAAGGGCAATTAATGATATACCACTTGTGTGCTAATCAATCTTATTAGTTGATTTTAAAACAAGGGTCCACCACTTTTGAATTTAATAATTAATATTTAAAAAAAAATAGTAAAAATAATTAATATTATATACCAATAAAAAACAATTAATGGTATACAAAAGGTGGGACAACGAACAGATTTTTTTTTTTTTTTTCTGTTTATTCAACGAACATAACAAGAAAAGATTATGTAAAGGTATGAATAAAGAAACAACGCGCTAAGGGATTAATGGCTAAGCTAGGTGATTGAAGAATGTAAGTCAAATTTTGCATTGTAATAACAAAAAAGTATTACTCTAATAAGTTAATTTGTGTAGAAAAATTTGTTGTTTCACTTTTTGTGTGTTATTTGTGTTCCATTTTTCTATTGGTTGATAATATGAATTTTTTATTTTATTTTAAATTTAAAATTGATGGGCCTTTGTTTTAAAATCAATCAATGAGAATGATTATTAGCACACAAGGGGAATACAAAATTCAATCACGACATTCTTAATCTTGACATGATTTTTAGAAATTGAAAATTGTTGAAATAAAGAGGCATCATGGAGCCGATGGAGATGCATACTGTTAAATTTCATGTTAAAGTTAAATGGGCTTGGGTAACCCAACAAGGAGGAGGATAGTTAAACCGGTCCACAAATCCAAGAAGGTTCCATCCTAAAACCAATTGGCAATAGGAGGAATAACTCCTACGCCTATAAACTAGTTCAACATCTCCTCTTCCTTCGATATGGGACAACTCACTAGTGTAAATTACATGGGGTTCAACACATATCCTAATTCGCTTGTCCTCACTCCTCAAAACTTAAAAAACTTTTCACCAAAAAATTATAAATGATAATAACAAATAAAATTAGAAGCTTGAACGAAGCATTACTAGAATCAATTATTTCTACGTTGCCTTTAAAATTTGGATCTATATTACAATGTTATGATCACACTCGTATATAAAAATATAAAAACATAATTAAATTTAAGAAATAACAAAAACTTAAGCAAAAATTCACCTTTGTTTCATCAAAACAATGAGTTTTGACGTAGAAAAGATTAAATTAAATTCCATGCATCAAATATACCATACCAAGTACTAACCAACTAAATTAAGAAACAGTTACCCTACACTTTTCTTTGTGCATGTAAAAAAAGGAAGGTAAAGAAAAGGTTGCATGATGAATTGATGAGTTGCTGATCACTAGTCCACTATCACTAACCAAAGAAAGCATGACAATTAGACCTTGCTAGTTGCTATGGGACCAACCAACTAACCTGACTCGCTTCGCTAACAGTACTATCTTCTAGACGCAAGCTATATGTATGATTTTGAAACAATGTAGAGCAAATTAAATCAATCATAATCTTGTGAATAGAAATTAGTTGTTTTTTTACGAGTTAAAATTTGTTTCTCCAATCCACTTTTTGTGTATTATTTATGTTTCACTTTTTTTAATTGGTTGATAAATTGATAATATTATATTTTAACTTTTAAATAAATCAAAACTAATGGACCTTTGTTGTAAATTTAACCAATGAGATTGATTGGCATACAAATGTTCGTTACACTAAATATGGGACATCAGATTTGGACTCGTTTCTAACATACTATTTGAAAAAATATATATAATTACAAAAAATACTGTAAAATAAAATGGTGGGAATAGTTTGTGTATTGTACAGATTGGTAGGTTAAGTTTTATTTACTTTAGGGGTTGGGTTAAATTAAGGGCCTATGTAATTCAGCTTAATTCAGTTCAATTCGGCTTCGAACAATTCGGTTTAGTTCGTTCATCAGTTCAGCTCCAATTAATTCAATTCAGTATAGTTTAACTCCAATCAATTCATTTGAAGTAAACCGGCCCTTATTACCCATAATCATTAAAAATGTAGCACCAAAAATAAAATAAAATAGTAATCATATTAAATGTTGACCTCTTATTAGTTGTGACATTTCAAATTAAATAAATACCTTACAAGACTTTGCTACTCCTTTTTTGTTTTTTGAAAGGAGCTTTGCTACTCCATTTAATTTGAAGTATATTCACATCAAATATTATTAGCGTACCATCTTGTCACTTTTACAAAGTATTGTTACTATTACGTCGGTAATTAGATTAGTGTAAACGACTAAAAATACTCGTTGGTTTGTTATTAGTCTCATCCAATATCTTTCTCTGTTTTGTCTACTAGCTTCATGCATTGACATGCATTTTCAATTCGATCAATACATTGAAGAAACTTATCATGTCTTTATTGACTTTACGTTGTCAATACTCATAGGTCTTGATTAATTGGTGTCATGTAATGCAACAATGATAATATTTTAGGTAATGACAATAACATATAGTTCCATGCATGAGTTTACTTAGTTGCAACATTTTTAGTTTCATGATTGTCGAGTAATAAAACTATTGTTAATTATCGTGAGTTAAGTTTTAAACATATACTGGATTTTAATATAAAACTGACATTAAGATGATTTTTTTATATACACGTATGAAATACAAATTTTATAATACAAGTGATTTTTAAAAGTGTCAGTTCACTTGTAAAATGAACTACCAAAGTTAAAGGTAATCAAATTAATCATAGTCTTTGATTTTGATAGTCAAGTCTAGAATGTAGCTATTCTATCCAAAATCAAGAGTTAGGATTCATTTGACCATCTTTGACTTTGGTGGTTCATTTCTCAAGGTGAAACACCAAAGAATTTTCACAATTATATAATGGCAGAGAGCAAGTATATAGTTAGTTCAGTACTACGTTTAGTCACATATCATTCAATTCCCTTTGAATAGATTAATTAATATACTACTTTATGAATAGGTCAAATTTTAATAATATAAGGATCATATTCAAAATGAGGTAACGACTCGACTTTCATTTAGTTAAGCTACGTCATAATCTATGAGGACAATCAGTAAGCTTGGCATTGTCTGGATATGATGTTGCGGTTGGGTGTAACATTCATGCGAGACGCAACCCGCATAATTTTCAACTCAATCAATATATTGAAGAAAAAAAAAAAGATGCAATGAAATAAATAAAATGAAAGGGAGATAATAATCATTCATAGATAATAAATTTGACTATTTGGTTGAGTATCTAGTGTATGACAATATGGCATGAATATAATCTTTTGGTTTCAAGCATTAGCTTAAATTTTTGTTTGACATAGTATATGAGTCATCCAACACAATTCGCAAGTTTAATTTAAAACTTAGATTCTTAGGCATTTACTCCTTTTTAAAGTGTAATATTCTTCATTGGGTATGAAAAGATCCAATCTACGTAAATCCACGCTTCTAATCCAATGAACTCGTACAGGGGCAAAATAGACTAAAATCAAGCCTTGAATTTCAACCACTAGTTCAAACATATAATTTAAGATCATTTTTTTCCTTTTTTAACAAAAAATTCAATATAAGCAGAATTTATAACATTACCATAAATAGTTCCCCTTAATAAACGCTGTTTAATACAGGATTGTTAAAGCAATTTCATTTGTTTCTCTTTTCAATTTTATTGGTCCACTACATATTATATATGAGATTTATGTCATTTATATCACTTGCAACACTCTTGCATGTGCTTATGTTAATGCAACCTTACTTGTTTTTCTTTCCAATCTGAATTTGCTTTTTATACTCGTTCCTTTTATTTTATTAGTTTCTAATTAATACCAAATAGTGAATGACTTGAAATTGATGGAACATAGGAAGCTCCTATTAACTTTTCTTAATTATTAATCAAGAATCCAAACGACAAAACCATGTACTGTTATACTTCGTATAACAGTAAACTAACATCATTCAATAATATATTGTATATTTTCATCTTTTTTTAGTTGCTACATTTACTTTTTCACATCTTTTAAGAAATAACATTGATCATAAAATTAAACCAAAGTTTAAAGGATGAATAATGCACATTTTGAAATGCTGCAACTAAAAAAACAAAAGTAGTATATTTTTTGAAAAATATAAAGCGAAACGATCAAACAAGATGATATATTTTTTATACGCATTAAGCACAAAAAAAAATCAAAATCATAACATAAATAGTATCAAAATCCCCAAAGTAGCTACTAAAAAAACGAAAGAGTACAATATACTATTTGATTGGAATTAAGTGTGGATTTCATCTTACTGTACTAACTACTAAGCGTGAGTGCGTGACTTCGTGAGGAACTAATTGAAAAGGACAAAATGAGATAAGGGAATAGCCGACTACTAATTAAGTAAATAGAAAATTCGCTACCATATTAAACCCCAAAGAAGTCACAAGTTGGCTAGCAAGTCTTGTTCAAATTGGACATGGACTACTTCAAGTACTGACCACAGATTTGAAAGATCATCATTCGACCTTAGGCCTTAAGTGGTGGTTGGCTTGCTAGCCTATTAGTCTACTAGATCTATACTGTCCCTCTATCTCATTTTCGATATTATTTTGGAAAATTCTCTGAAAACCATATTTTATATTTTTACATTCACTTTTAGTGATATTTTAGTTGCGATGAATCTATGCAGCATGGGTAACGTATTTTATATGGTTGGTCACTTGGTCGTTTTCGTGCCATGGACGATTTTAATTTTTTATGTTAAGTTATAATTGGTCATATCCATTAACACTATTTTTTAGATGTGTCGTATTCAAAGCTTGTATTTATATTCGTTTTCAACTTCATTCCCGATTCGATGCAAATTAGCGATAAACTCACATGCACATAACTATGGTTAAACGGATAGAGTTTTCAAACCGAAAATGTTTCGAAAATGAAAGGGCACAAATTCCCAGAAACAACATAATGGAGAAACGTATAAGAAAATAAATAATATCAAAACAAAAATATCTTATACATAAACTTATAATTTTAATTTATACAGTTATTATAAAGAAGAAAATTAATTTTTAATTATACGCTTCAATAACACTAAAATTATTGGTATGCGTATTGGTCATAATGTTAATAATAGAGAAAACAGTTAACACAAATTGTGCGTTTTAATAATAAGGATTTAAGAATAGAGAGAGTCTTAAAGTGAAATACCAGATTCTTGACAAAAAATAGTTGTCAATGAACACAGAGTACGTGTTAAGACTATTTATTTTTAGTTTTTTTGATTTAGGCTTGACACTTTGGCAAGTTAAATGGGATCTTCGCTACATATTTGTGTCCTTACTTCAAAAATTCTCTAAAAGAGAAAGATTATAGTTTTTTAAGAGGCTAAAATCGAGTGCTGTGCATCTTAGTGTCATCTACTACACGTATGGGTATGGGTGTCGAGCTTTCAAGTGAGAGTAATTTAATTGTAGTCATCAACCATCCCAGTTTAGACTTTTGGTCTCACACTCTCGCAAAAACTTCTTTACATGCATTTTCTCGAACTTATAATATTAAAACTTACGAAAAATTATTAGATATAGATCTTATGAATTTAAATTTTATTGAAATTATCGGTTCGAATTGAGTCAAAGTTTAGGGAATAGTTAAAGTATATATTACAAAGTAGTTCAACCAAGTGGAACTTTGATCAATGAAAAGTTGTTGTTTACAACTTTACATTTATATAATTATTAAGTACGAGATATGGTGGCTTAGTCCATGTTGCATCTACATACAATCGGTTGTGAGTAATGAAATTAGATTTTGGGTTGATAATTTGATCGTCTAATAATATTATTGAGACAACTCCGTATTTTCTTTTGAAAACTAGCTACCGTAAAACATACAATCAGTTGATGTAATCTTTAAAAGTGTATATCTAATTTGACAAGAAGTGGCCGCAAAATGTACACAAACAATCTTTGGGTGTTTGTTTGATGTGATTAAAAAGGTGAGACCGTGAGAAATACTCAGTGAGTTGTTGCTCTTTTACTGAATTTTTTTTCATGTATAGCCTTCGTTTGACATTTTTGTAGGGCTGCTTCCCGATATGTCTTTGCTGGGGTATCTTTACTTTTAGACTTTACTCGTAGTTTGGTAGTAGTATGAAAACGGTAAACCGGATGTTTAGGCTAGCCCTATGCAAGTACCTTGTTATTAGGTGGGGAATATTAAACATCGTTCAAAAAATTCTTAAAATCGTCTAACTTTATATATGAATTTCCTATTTTATTATTTTATCACAAACACCACTACCACCACCGTGCCATCACCCCTACCCTACCTCCCTACTCACGTACTACACCACCTGCCCACCACATCCCACCACCACCATCACCCTTCATTTTTTTTAATGAAACCTGCGCTTGGATTAGGCGCACCACCATCACCCTTTATTTTTTATGAATGAAACCTGCGCCTGGATTAGACGTACCACTATCACCCTTAATTTTTTTTTTTAAATGAAACCTGCGGCTTATTAAGGCACATGTATCATTAAAAAAAATTTGTGGGCTTTGTTGGTGGTGGTTTTGTGGTGGCCAGGTGGTGGTTAGGTGGTTGTGTTGTGGTAGGATGGTTGGGTGGTGGTTGGTATTTAGTAGTAGTTTGTGGATAAGGGCAAAAATGAAAACCAGCTTATATATTCTGGATGATACTAAGGTTTTTCTGGACGACGAATAGCGTTTCAGTATTTAGTTATTTTATAGGCTTTATTAATGGACTTATGCTATAAATCAAAAACCCGACAAATTTCATTAGGCCTAGTCATAGGCCGATATCAAAGGAGAGAATTTAACGACCACGACGCACATACAAGTTTAACAGGTTTCCATCGTAAAAACAATCGGTAATCTAAGTAGTAGCTCTCATTTTTTAATGTGGAATTCACACACATGGGGGTTGGGGTGGGCTTATAGTTTAAACTCTAAATCAAAATGCAAGAAAAAGATAAAAATAAAGATTTAGCATGGGCACACATATTTCAGTATTTCACTGGTTAACAAACAATGTGTTGGCAATGTTTACCGATAGGCTGCAGGGTCCTCATCTCCTTTTGAATGACAAACAATTACATACTGTCTTTGTCCTCTTAATTAATTTTCATCCAAAAGTAATTATCTTCATAATGGTCTAATTATAACTATAGATATGAAATATGAAAAATCACTTGTTAACAAACAATGTGTTGGCTATTGTTTTTATTTCATTTAAAAAAGGTGATATGAAATATGAAAAATCACTATTCTTTTATTTTTCATTGCACGACTAAGAGTTAAGCTTTGGAATTGTGATCAACCTTTTTTTTGTTACGATGTCCAAAAAAAAAAAAACCCCGGCACCAAAAATCTCCTATCGCATGAAGGGAAATTTGCATATTATCTTCCACACTACAAATTTATTAATTTAATCATTATAATAATGTTTGAAATACCATACTTATCTATTTTCAAAGTTTTAAAGCAAAAATAAAGGTCAAGATGTTATGGAATAGAGAAATAATTGAGTTGCTAACAAAAAATTTGTTCAATTGCATCCTGTTAGACTGTTACCATTTCTTTTTGTGAATTTTCTTTTTTATCTAATATTTTTTTAGGACATTCCATATATAAATTTTATTGAGTAAATAATTATTGGTGTTTTTTTTTTTAAATTTTTGAGAGAAATTGAATACAAAGTATAGTATATAAAATTTTTAACTTATAAGTTATAACAGTACAACTTACGGTCGCTAATCT
Organism: Suaeda aralocaspica; assembly: GCA_016808085.1. Taxonomy (NCBI): domain Eukaryota; kingdom Viridiplantae; phylum Streptophyta; class Magnoliopsida; order Caryophyllales; family Amaranthaceae; genus Suaeda; species Suaeda aralocaspica. The sequence goes on along the minus strand of PYUH01000044.1, from coordinate 5,619,371 downwards.
ACGTAGTACTCGTAGACCGTACTTCATTTCTCCGAACATTATGCGTTTTTTTTTTTTAATTTTATTTTTCTTGCAAAATTTTTGGCTTTAGACCAACCAAAAATTGGGGCTATTAGGCAAACAAATTTAGCCCATTCTCAGCCCATTTGGAGTGCGACACTTTTGTTTCCCTAGATTTAGAATTACAGTACTTTCCTTAACATTAGTTGAACTTCAACTTCAACTTCAACTTCAACTTGAGACGATCAAAATCACCAACCAAAATTGTAGCAGTTGAATTCACCGCATTTTGGTAATTTATTTTATCTTCCTTCCCGAAATGTTGTTATTTAGAAAATCTACAATTTTTGTTTGTTTGCTGTTGTTAATTTGTTGATCACAAATTTTGCTTAATTTTTTGTTTTTGATTTTACAGTTAGATTTCTGGATTTTTTTTGCTACAGAATTATTTGTTGAAGATTCTTATGAATTTTCTTTTCATCGTTGGAAATTCTTTGATGAATTTCCCGCGTTTTTATTGAGGTTCAAATAGCAAGGGTTTTGCTAAAACGATCATTTATCAGTGAACACGAAGAAGAAAATAATCAATTTCATTTGACGATTTTGTGTTATTATATGCTGAATGTAACCCTAATTGTAAGATTTATGAAAATTTTGGGAGTAAATAACATAAGTTAGGTTAAATTGTGTACTGTTCGCTAATTAATGCTTAATTAAAATAAGTTTTAGGTCTACATGTAGGCTTGTAGCCCTGTTTCTAAGTATGTTGCATAGATTATTATGTTTTTTAAACTTTCGCGTTACTTTGTTCAATTTGTTCGATTCGTGGATAACATGTTAGCGATTTCAATTTGATCATAGTATTGTATGTTACATTATATCCTAAGTTGTGAGTTAGGAGTTTGAGTAAATATGATTGGACGTGAAGCACATTTAACAAAATGCAAATGGCGGTGCGTCGGTTTCCTAGTAGTTTTTGAAGGAGGTTGTGGAGCTGAGAACTTGAGAATACATTAGCCTCGAGGAAGTGTGGCGTCATACTGAATTGATATAATGGGAATTGATTTTATGTTTTGTGAATGATTTAAAAAGGATAATTGATATGGGGTATAATGTATTGAATACTTTGGAGATGTCCTCACGCCCGTATTAGTTGGTTCACATTGAATTGTGAGGGTTTGCATTTGATGTTGTTGGGATAAGGTAGCTCCCTAGACGGAAAATGAGGTTTGGCCTAAAGATTAGCCTCTTTTATTTTAGCACTTGATGGATAATGTGAACTAGGAGCCAAGTTTGTAAATTAATGTTTGATTTGTGAATAGTTTAAAAAGAATATTTGATAATGGAGTACAATGTATTCAATACTTTGGAGATACTTTTCACGCCCGTATTAGTTGGTTCACATTAGATTGTGACGGTTTGAATTTTATGTTGTTGGGATAAGGTAGCGCCAAAGACGGAAAATGAGGTTTGGCCTAAAGATTAGCCTCTTTAATTTTAGCACTTGATGGACTATGTGAACTAGGAGCCGAGTTTGTAAAGGGCTAGCTAAGAGTTTTGGGCTGTTTTACGCTGTGATTGAACGATTGATTAAACATGAGAGGGAGAGGAAGGAAGAGGAAGGAGAAGTTGAATTTTTGTTTTCTATCTAGATTTTTCAATTTTGGAGTAATGCTGTTTATTAACTTCCCTCAAATCTTTATCTAATTAAGAGAACATTATTAGTTTCCTCTCCCTTTTCACTCTATTTCTCCATTTCTATATAGCCAAAAAATTTGTTGAGGATGATAGGGTTGATTGCATTTCAAATATGTTGAGCATAGCTGACAGTTCCTAAGTGGGATTAAATCTCATATTCAAGCATGTGTTATTGGTGCAACTTTTAGAAGAACTTTGAAGGATGTGGAGTTTGTGGAATATGATGAAAAGAGTTGGTTTAATCCTTTGTACTGAGATTGTATATTGTTGTTTTTTGTTGTGAGAAGAAAGAAAATAGTTGACATTGTCTCGAGTTTTTGTGATTACTAGGATGGAAAGAGTTGGTTGAATCATATGTATTCGCTATAACGTATATTGTTGCTTATTGTTGGGAAAAGGAAGAAAATTGTTGACGTTGTTTCATTAGGTTTTGTGAACTACAAGTATTCTCATGCTTCTTTTGATGCACATCTCTTTTCTTACCAATATTCTCTTGATGAATGGTTGTGACAGTCTTTCAAGGTATTTTGCTTTAACCTATTTTTATAGTGCACTACAACTCATTACAATTTACAAGTTTACAACACCGTTGATTTATTATTGAAGCTGCCATTATAGAGGGTGGTGAATGCTAGCCATCTAGTCATGGTCATTTTTCAGCATTATTTATGCATTGCCATAAAGACTGGAGAGGCAGGGGATAGATAATTTGATTGGCCAGAAAAGTTCACATGTTTACTCGAATGCTTGCCAGGGTAGGCTTTCACATTCCTTATCGCGCGCGCACACACACAGGTGGGCAGGCATGTGTTTTGTGGGGTAGGTGGGGTGCTAGTTTTGTGACTTATACAGTACAAGACCACTGCCTTAGTTTGGATACTCATTATGCTGAATTAGCTTCACGTCCCAATCAGCTAAGTTGTTTCTTTTTGTTGGGAAAAGGAAGAAAATAGTTGAATTTGTCGCTTGAGGGTTTGTGGACTACTAGGATGGAAGAAATTGGTTTAATCCTCTATATTCACTGATATCATATATAGTTGCTTATTATTGGGAGACGGAAGAAAATAGTTGACATTGTCTCTTGAGGTTGTAAACTACTAGGATGGAAAGAGTTGGTTTAATCTTCTGTATTCAACGATACCATATATTGTTGCTTATTGTTGGGAAAAGGAAGAAAATAGTTGACGTTGTCGCTTGAGATTTTGTGGACTACTAGGATGGGAAGAGTTGGTTTAATCCTCTATATTTACTGATATCATATACTGTTGCTTATTGTTGGGAAAAGTAAGAAAATAGTTGACTTTGTCTGTTGAGGTTTCGTGGATTACTAGGATGGAAAGAGTTGGTTTTATCCTCTATATTCATCAATATCGGATATTGTTGCTTATTGTTGGGAATAGGAAGAAAATAGTTGACACTGTCTCTTGAGGTTTTGTGAACTATTAGGATTCTTGTGCTTCTTCTGATGCACTTCTTTTTGTGTACCGATGCTATCTTGGGTGAATGGTTGTGATAGTCTTTCAGAGGTTTTTTGCGTTAACCTATCTTTATGGTGAACTACAACTATTACAAGCTTACAACATCGTTGATTTAATATGATTCTGCCATTAAAGAGGGTGGGGAAATCTAGCCTAGTCATGGTCATTTTTCAACATTATTTTTATGCCTCGCCATAAAGGCTGGAGAAGCAGGGGAAAGATAGCATGATTGGCCAGAGCAGTTCACAGGTTTGCTTAAATGTTTGTCAGGGTTGGTTTTCACATTCTTTTTTCTCTGTTTGTGTGAGTGACTGTGTGTGTTTGAGGAGGAGGAGGGGGGCTCATTTGTGACTGATAAAGTAGAAGGCCGTTGTCACTGCCGTAGTTTGGATACTGATATTATGCTGAATTAGCTTCACATCTCAATCAGCTGAACTTGCCGAAGAAAAAGGAGAAGATGAATTCAAATGTTTGCTATTACCCTGAAAAATGATTAACTAGAAGAGGTTTACTACTTTATGAGTATACCTCTAGTGGACTAGTGGTAATTAATTTTTATTCTCTTAGACCTTCTTGCATTTTTTTAATAAATCATTTCCATGCACTGTTAGTTGAGTTGGAATGAACCTCAGGTTTTGTGGTTTTAACTTTGCTGGTTTTAATGTCTCACACTAATAAATTGATGCTCAAGGGTGCATTATTGGTATTACGTTACAGCATGCGGCGGTGTTGCTTCAATATTTTGCTCACCATCATGGAGCGGGTGGAGCCATTTAGCAACATTTTTTATTCATTAATCTTTTTATCTTTTCCAATCTCAAAATCCATTTAGGAGTCTGAACTGAGTGTTTGCTGTTATTTCATTCACTTTCTGCTGAGAACAGAGTTCCACAGGCTCTTCTTTACCGTCAAATCTAGCTTTTAACTACTCACAGATATGTCATGTGTGATCTGTTGGACTATGAGAATCCAGTTATATATTGATTCTCTAAAAATGGTACAACTGCTTGGGTCAGAGGTTTGGATGACATTGGAAAAGGCAGGGGCAACCGTATTTTGCAGCCTAAGACTACTGTAAGTATTCTCATACAGAAATTAGGATCTCTATCTGATATCTGTTCCCAATTGTGTGACAGTAAGTATTAATGGAATATACATTTGGTACGTGACTATTGAGTATTGACAAAGAGTAGCCTTTTAGAATCATGATTAAAAGTAGATTAGTGGTTTAGTACTTTAGATGCATTATGTTATTACAAAATTTTGATATTGATCTTGCCTCAGCTAGTTGGAGGAAGCAAGGATTGATGTCGATTTATTTGGAAAAAAGTGAAAGCTGACTTTTACTTAAAGTCGAAAAGTTTGAATTTTTGTATTTGCATCTTCTCAGATTTTAGGAAGGAAAGCTTAGATCAATTGCATTGTCAAATAGAAGTACCAAAAAAAGCTTTAATAGATTGACAAGGCCCTCAAAAAGCACCAATCAAAACTAATTAGATAATTAGATGCTCCATGTTAGCTACAAGTTGTCTAATGTTAATGTAGGACCAATGGCCAAAAACTAAATGCTTAAACTTTTATACAACTATACGAATGTCGAATTCTGATATGTATCTAGAGTTCTAGAGTTTGTCATGAAACTGACCTTGAATTTGTAGGGGACCTTGAAGTTGTGGGGTAAACATATAAGAGTGTCCAATTTCCTTTGTTCTTCTTGTATGCATAAATGAAAGGTGTAGTATTAATTTCCTCCCTTTTAAGCAAAATTGATGAGTCCATCCTCAATTAGACCTTTAGATTGTGAATACTTAGTATATTGATTGAAATAAAAAGGACAAGCATCAAAGATTCATAGTCCAATTTAATATGGTCAGCCTTCATGAATTGTTTCCTTTCCAACTTTGTATTTGCTAACTTTGACAGGAGTTTTACTATGTGGGACTACTACTTGATGATTGATGAATACATTCGACCCAAAGATTTAACTAGCTGACCCTCTAATTCATTGCATACGACCCACCACTGCTGATATGCATTAAAAACGTAATATATATGTTAGTGGTGTCAAATCATGAGTTTGTATTTTTTTTTATTTTTTTATTTTATAGTTCATGGAATGGATATCTCCTTAATGATAGGATAAGCAACAAGAGGCATGTGATTAGCGGAGATGTGGGTAGTTTTTATATTATTGGAAAGCGGAAACTTAAGACAGTTGCTTCCAATTACTAGTTTTTGTTGCATATTTTATACATATTGATGTTATTGAAGTGATTGAACATGATTTACTTGAATGGCTGATGAACGCTTTATTGCTTATTTGCTTGCAAATTAGAACAGGGATTTTTTTTTTTTTTTTTACTTCAGTTACTATTCACATTACTCTACAAATTAGTTTCGTAAGAAATAATGCGGTTAGTCAGGTCCTTTGCACATTAGTTTAAATTATTATAGAGTACTCAGTATTTGACTACCTTTCTATTCCAAAATGCTTCTAAATTTTACATATATGCTTCGTTTTTTTGGGAGTAAAATTCTTTCCATCATTTTTTCATTTTCTTTTGTTTCTTTTGGTAGGAAGTGGAAATTAATTTTCTCAAAGATGGAAAACTTTTATTTAAAATAAAAAAAATCATTTTCCTTTTGAAAACCAGATATGCCACATCAGGCGGAGTAGCTCTATTTGATTTTTTGAAAATCTGAAAATGTTCCGTATCTATTTTGATTTTTCGGATCGGACACCAATATAAATACTACTTTGGATTATGGATATTCGAATATCCAACTTGTTGCCCTAAGATTGTTTTTTAGGCACTCAAAAATACTAATTTTTTTAAAATCTTAAAAGGTTGAAAGGTTAAAACTCTAAAATTATACATCAATATCTCACCTCCAACTCATAAAACCCTCACTTTTCGTTAAGGTTAATCATGTTCCTTTTAATTTTCACTCACCGCCTCACTAGCTTCAACCCAAAACCCCATTCCCCCTTTCTCTCATCTAGTAGATTAGTACTCCCTTCGTTCTTTTTTATTTGATGAAATCTTGACACTATTTATAAGGTGAGAGAATGTTGCACATTACTTTCAATATATTTGAACATAATATAGTCATATACAATTTTATTTGATTTATCTCAATGAGTAGTCATTTATATCCAAATATTATAATTTTTACACGTATACAACAAAAAACATTTAAGATCAAACAAGTGCATTGACATATGAACAAGTCAAAACATGAATAGAGAAAGTATGATTTATTTAATTTAATTCTATTTTATTTTTTTAAATAGTTTTTTTTTTATTTTTTTTTATTTTTTTTTATTTAAATTATCCTTTTCTCCATACGTTTTTTCACCAAAAATAAACAAAGAATTGGGGTTTCTATTGAATATTATTTTTCATGAGAAGTGTTTTCCATCAAAGCAAACGCGGTCATAATCCTTTTCAACGTTTTGTTTTGTTATTATCATACATACGGTAAATTTCTTTTTACCTTACGCTTTTGTCACTTCTTTATCTAGATCTCATTTACTTTCCCCAATCATTCCGGAAATTGCAAGTCCATATATGTTTTACTCCATTGCATTAAAAATCTAAGAGCAAATGTAGTGTAAAAGTGATTAAATACAAATTTTTTTAGGTGCAGGGGTAATTAAACAAACCTGGCATAGAACATGAGCCAGAGTCAATTTACTGTATTGTATTATTTACCCTGCAACCCAACCTGGAGAATCTTAAATACTTTGACCAGTCATTCTTTCTCTGGTATTGAAAGCCACCCATTAGTGTGTTGTGTTTATTTAATCTGATATTAGTTGTTTCATTTTTAATTTATTTTTTTTAATGAGTAGAGAAAATACCAGCAATAGTGAAAGTTTTGGTGCCAAATTAGTAGAGTACAGGAGTACTTGAGTTTTGGGAGTCATTTGTCATCACATAAATCCACCAAAACTTGGGACAGCTTGCCAACATGCAACGCCCTTTCATGACCNTTAGTCAGGTCCTTTGCACATTAGTTTAAATTATTATAGAGTACTCAGTATTTGACTACCTTTCTATTCCAAAATGCTTCTAAATTTTACATATATGCTTCGTTTTTTTGGGAGTAAAATTCTTTCCATCATTTTTTCATTTTCTTTTGTTTCTTTTGGTAGGAAGTGGAAATTAATTTTCTCAAAGATGGAAAACTTTTATTTAAAATAAAAAAAATCATTTTCCTTTTGAAAACCAGATATGCCACATCAGGCGGAGTAGCTCTATTTGATTTTTTGAAAATCTGAAAATGTTCCGTATCTATTTTGATTTTTCGGATCGGACACCAATATAAATACTACTTTGGATTATGGATATTCGAATATCCAACTTGTTGCCCTAAGATTGTTTTTTAGGCACTCAAAAATACTAATTTTTTTAAAATCTTAAAAGGTTGAAAGGTTAAAACTCTAAAATTATACATCAATATCTCACCTCCAACTCATAAAACCCTCACTTTTCGTTAAGGTTAATCATGTTCCTTTTAATTTTCACTCACCGCCTCACTAGCTTCAACCCAAAACCCCATTCCCCCTTTCTCTCATCTAGTAGATTAGTACTCCCTTCGTTCTTTTTTATTTGATGAAATCTTGACACTATTTATAAGGTGAGAGAATGTTGCACATTACTTTCAATATATTTGAACATAATATAGTCATATACAATTTTATTTGATTTATCTCAATGAGTAGTCATTTATATCCAAATATTATAATTTTTACACGTATACAACAAAAAACATTTAAGATCAAACAAGTGCATTGACATATGAACAAGTCAAAACATGAATAGAGAAAGTATGATTTATTTAATTTAATTCTATTTTATTTTTTTAAATAGTTTTTTTTTTATTTTTTTTTATTTTTTTTTATTTAAATTATCCTTTTCTCCATACGTTTTTTCACCAAAAATAAACAAAGAATTGGGGTTTCTATTGAATATTATTTTTCATGAGAAGTGTTTTCCATCAAAGCAAACGCGGTCATAATCCTTTTCAACGTTTTGTTTTGTTATTATCATACATACGGTAAATTTCTTTTTACCTTACGCTTTTGTCACTTCTTTATCTAGATCTCATTTACTTTCCCCAATCATTCCGGAAATTGCAAGTCCATATATGTTTTACTCCATTGCATTAAAAATCTAAGAGCAAATGTAGTGTAAAAGTGATTAAATACAAATTTTTTTAGGTGCAGGGGTAATTAAACAAACCTGGCATAGAACATGAGCCAGAGTCAATTTACTGTATTGTATTATTTACCCTGCAACCCAACCTGGAGAATCTTAAATACTTTGACCAGTCATTCTTTCTCTGGTATTGAAAGCCACCCATTAGTGTGTTGTGTTTATTTAATCTGATATTAGTTGTTTCATTTTTAATTTATTTTTTTTAATGAGTAGAGAAAATACCAGCAATAGTGAAAGTTTTGGTGCCAAATTAGTAGAGTACAGGAGTACTTGAGTTTTGGGAGTCATTTGTCATCACATAAATCCACCAAAACTTGGGACAGCTTGCCAACATGCAACGCCCTTTCATGACCCCGCACCCCTAAGCCCTATTTCACTCTCTCTCTCTCTCATTTTCATATAGCCATGTGTGGTTTTTCTGAATCATTTTTTGATGTGTTTTGTGGGTGTTATTTTGCCTACTTCCCTGCTCCACTACACGTGATGCCATGAGAGTAGTGACTGAATTGGAGGGACACCTATTAGTTTTTGTTTATCTTCTCTCTATTGATTTCTTTCTTATTCCAATGGGCAAACAATAAAGAACAGAGAAAATACCACGAATCGCCCGATCTTCTAATATTTGGTATGGGTAAACTATTCAATGGGTAAATTAAGTTTATTTTTTTCCCGAGCACTCTAGGTCGGTTCATTAAAAAAATAACTTTTCACTACTTCAACTGTCTTTGATAGTTGTGTAATGTCATCCATTCTCTGTCTTTCCACTCTTGTGATCTATAATTACTCTCGCACACCACAATCTCACAACTTTCCAAGTTCTCGATCGTATCAGTCACACTCATCTTGGTCAGTATATAAGTCGCTACCTTCAATGTTTGCCTTTATTTATTCTCATTATCCTTTTCCCTAGAATAAGAAAGAAAAGTGAAAAAAATAAAGAAAAGGATATGTAGAGCTGTACTTTTATGTATTATTGTATAAAAGTACTCTTGATTTTACGTATTGTTTATGAAATTAAAGCATACTGTAGTATTATTATTATTATTATTATTATTATTATAGTAGTTGCAAATAAATGACGCATCCTCTGACACCCACCACGCTCATACCCACTAAAAACTTCTCACCTTTCCCAGTGAATTATTTTTGGTATTGAATTCTTTCCCTCCCTAACTCTCCCTCCATAGTCATTATTTTGATTACCACTGTTTCCCTCCCTCCTATCTTGTGCATTTATTAATCAAAACTTCATTCACAACTCTGCTGTAAAAAACAAGATCTATTATAGGTTTAATAGGTTTAACACATTCTTTTTCTAGCATATTGCATAGATTTATAGAAAATGATATAGTATTTTTGGGGGGTCTAATATACAATTTGGTTGATTTTAAGATCTGAATGTGATGATCTATGGGGAAGAAAGGGGGTACTTCTTGGTTGACTGCTGTTAAAAGGGCTTTTAGATCTCCTACTAAAGAGAGTAATGATAAGGCTAGAAATTGTAGAAGAAAAGAGGATCATCATGACCCTCCATCAGAGGATCAAGATGAAGAAAAGGTCTTTCTTTTTAGCTGTTTCAAATGTTGAGATTTCAAGTTTTTTCCTGCAAAACTGTATTTGGGTTTTTAATATGGTGCTTCCTTTTTCATGTTTTAGAAAAAAGAGAAAAGGAGATGGCTTTTCAAGAAGGCCACAAGTAGCCAAGAATCATCAGTCACAACAACTGTGCAGCAGAGCCCACATGTGAAGAGTGGTGGTCCTGCTGTTACTGCTGCCACGGAAAGCGATGTGTCCGAGCAGAGGCATGCCATTGCTGTGGCAGTCGCCAAGGCTGCTGCCGCTGAAGCTGCTGTCGCCACAGCACATGCTGCAATGGAGGTAGCTAATCTTACTAAATCAACACCCACCAATGGCAGCTATCCAAGCGAACTTTCTTCAGCAATCCTAATTCAGACTGCCTTCCGAGGATATTTGGTAAGTACCAGTTTCCCAACTTGTATATCAAAGATCAAAAGACAATAAGAATATGTAATTTATTCCTTGATTTGAATCTGTTTTTTTTTTTTTTTTTTTGGAATGAAAGGCTAGGAGGGCACTAAGAGCGCTAAAAGGATTGGTTAAGCTGCAAGCTTTAGTGAGAGGGCATAATGTAAGAAAACAAGCCAAAATGACATTGAAGTGCATGCAAGCTCTGGTTAGAGTTCAATCCCGGGTCCTTGACCAACGCATGAGATTATCTCATGATGGTAGCAGGAAATCCACTTTTAGTGATACCGCTAGTATTGTGGAGTCCCGTTATCTCCAAGATATGATTGAGAGAAGATCAGTTGTAAGCCTCAATTCAACCCCTTCCCTTTTGTTATATTTGCCTTTTCACTTCTTTGGTGTAATTGATTTGTTAATTGATCATAAAATGCAATGTAACAGTCACATTCAAGAGACCCAAGCAGCATAGCAGATGATTGGGATGACAGGCCTCACACCGTTGAAGAAGTCAAAGCCATGTTGCAGAGTAGAAAAGATGCTGCTCTCAAGCGAGAAAAGAACCTCTCTAATGCCTTTTCTCACCAGGTAATTATATTATCTTCCCCGTTTTTTTCATTGTTGATTTGAATGTGAGTGAATTGAAGCTAATTTTTGTTGCACCAATGATCTGATTTTGTAACAGATGTGGAGAAGTGATCAGAGTTCAGTGGGAGAAGAAGAGCTCGAGGAGAAACCCAGATTGCTAGATAGGTGGATGGCCTCTAAACAATGGGATTCTTCCATTGCTGCTTCCCCTGCCATGAGAGGCAGAGCTTCAACTGATCATAGAGACTCAATCAAAACTGTTGAAATGGACACTTCTCAACCTTACTCTTACTTAACTCCTAACTTCAGAAGATCAGTGACATCAACATCAGCAAGTCATTACCAGGCTCAGTATCACAATCAACGCCCATCTTCACCCCTCCACAATAGGGCTCACAACTCCCTATCACAATCACAACATCATTACCATCAAAGTCAACATCTTCCTTCTACCACACCTTCACCATCTCGGACTCGTCCCATTCAGGTACGGTCTGCAAGCCCTCGTTGCATTAGAGAAGATAGGAGCTACAGCAGTCAAGTGTCCCAAACCCCAAGTTTGAGATCAAATTACTTCTATAATGCCAATCTACCACCTAGTCACAAAGGACCGACTGGTGCAACCACCAGCGGTAGTGGGCCCAAACCCAATTACATGGCAGCCACCGAATCTGCCAAGGCCCGTCTCCGATCCCAAAGTGCACCAAGACATCGCCCCTCGACACCAGAGCGGGACCGGCCTGGTACTGGGTTTGTAGCCGGGGCCAAGAAGAGGCTGTCGTTCCCCAATCCTCCTGACCCATACAATGGAATGGTGTATGGGAATCATAATTTGAGAAGCCCTAGTTTCAAGAGTGTGACTGGTTTTCAATTGGGGATGATGGAGCAACAGTCAAACTATTCATCTTGCTGCACAGATAGTCTTGGGGGTGAGGTTTCCCCTTCTTCAACCACTGATCTTAGAAGGTGGTTGAGATGATTATCATTATTGTGTGGTAGTCCAATATGCTTCTAACTTTGGTAGACACTAAAAGTTAAGTTTGGGTGGGGTGGGAGTTTCATTAATTTTTCTGATTTGTGAAATCCAATTAGTTGATATTGGTAGTTGGTTCATAAATTTTTCTGTTGGTAGTTGCATTGGTGTGGGGTGTCCACCCTCCTTGTTTGGTTTTCTCATTTTAATTGTGTATTATCCTTGTAATCATATAATTTGTGACATTAAAATGCTATTCTAATTGAGCAGTTTTGCTAGCTCCGTGTGCAATATACTGGTATACACCACTTTCTTGATTGAAGCTTGAATGCTTTGACAAAACACTTAATTAACATAATATTAGCAGGCTATATAGTATACCAGACGTCCAGACCAAACATAATGGTCTTTTCTTAAAAAAAAAAAAAAACTACCATTATTAGCAAGCTATATAGGATGAGAAGCCTCTAAAACTCAGCAAAACTAACTTCACATCAAGCTACCTTATATCTATCATTCTGAAGGCAGCTAAACGACTTAGCCGTGTAGCTTCTTCTGCCTTGCCCTTATCTTTTGAAAGATCCAATCAACATAACTGTAGGATTGAAAATAACCGCAAACAATTAAATTTTGGTTGAACTAGACCAATAATTAGTATTTCATCCGCTCCAAATTAATTACAACTCTTGCCTTTTGGCACTATTTACAATCATTTATATAATAACCTTTTGTGTTTTATACGTACCGGAAAAATGTAGTCACATGGATTTTAAAAATTGTTACTCCATGTTTCCATCTTGAACGATGGTGTTGAGACTTACATATAGAACTTATATATAGAAAATTTTTTATGGCTGATTTGGAGTAGGGGGTAAATTGCCAGACATTTTTGGTAACTACTAACTAGTAAAAGATTCTACTGGTATTTTGCACAGTAGATTTTAAAGTGGCTTTACACTTTACAGCAACAAGAAAGGCTACAGTGTCCAGAAAATGAGATAGAAGACTACCCAATTTTATGAAAGTAATGAGTCAAAAAGATAACAAAAAAAATAAAAAATAAAACGAAGTAAAATAAGAGTTCACTGAAAAATATGGAAGATTTTTACAGAAAATGATGAGATTCAATCATTCAAGTAACATCCCTGACTAGCTGATGCTACACGACTGGTAGGCACTCATGATTACTATCGTCATCGTCATCAAATTGTTGTTGTAGGTACAAGAATCTTTACGCCAACAACAAGAACAACCTAAATCACATGACTTTGCATTTAAACTGTTGAAACTTATGATATGCTATTCTCATTTCCCATGTCATATAATCCTTTGGATTTTACCTGTGTTCCAGTGGTTTTACTATTATGTTTTCTGTTATTTGCTGCATTCTACTCTACAGCAACGTGTACATGAATACTGTGATTTTTTATCTACTACATTAAGAAGCATAGAAGTATGCATGTTAGATCAAATTTAATTAATCTGCTAAAATTTAGCATTTCAAATTTATCAGTGTTATTTTTCTTTAAATATTTAAATTTATCCATTAGCTAGGTTGAATAGAACCACCTTTAAGCTCATTAGGTGTGTGGGATTCTGGAGGAAAAAAAAAACCGTCAAAATTTTTAATTGGTGTCCCTGTAGTCAAATTTTGGACCTCAAGCAGTTTTTCGAGGTTAAAAAAGCGATAAGATTATCACAGAGAGCGTAAAAAAACATGTGTTATGCGCAATTATCTGAGGTTTTATTGTCTTGGAAAAAACAATTGCACAACATTTATATTGTGACTCAATAGTCAAAATAGAGATCTCGATCAATTATTCGATGTTAAAAAGGCGATAGAAAGATCATGGGAGAACGAAAAAAGATCCGTGTGGACTTAGTGATCTGCATGTGAAATATGGTTCATCGTTGATGTTAATCCAATCACCAATTTATATTTGTTGGACCTCAGCCCATCTCTGTGGAGTAAATTTGGACTGAGCTTTAAAATGGCTTCTTGGTAAATGGACCACTTGTTTATAGCCTTTTCTTGGTGTTCTAGGCTTCGCAATAAGACCTGAAAGTGTAACACACCCAACTGCTATCAATCTGATAGACGGATACTACTTCAATTAACAATTGCTAAATTAAAATTATCCTACAAAACCTTAATGTGCTAGTCAATATTGAATAGTTTATGGTCTTTTGTAACAACTAATATAATTAACAAANCTTCACATCAAGCTACCTTATATCTATCATTCTGAAGGCAGCTAAACGACTTAGCCGTGTAGCTTCTTCTGCCTTGCCCTTATCTTTTGAAAGATCCAATCAACATAACTGTAGGATTGAAAATAACCGCAAACAATTAAATTTTGGTTGAACTAGACCAATAATTAGTATTTCATCCGCTCCAAATTAATTACAACTCTTGCCTTTTGGCACTATTTACAATCATTTATATAATAACCTTTTGTGTTTTATACGTACCGGAAAAATGTAGTCACATGGATTTTAAAAATTGTTACTCCATGTTTCCATCTTGAACGATGGTGTTGAGACTTACATATAGAACTTATATATAGAAAATTTTTTATGGCTGATTTGGAGTAGGGGGTAAATTGCCAGACATTTTTGGTAACTACTAACTAGTAAAAGATTCTACTGGTATTTTGCACAGTAGATTTTAAAGTGGCTTTACACTTTACAGCAACAAGAAAGGCTACAGTGTCCAGAAAATGAGATAGAAGACTACCCAATTTTATGAAAGTAATGAGTCAAAAAGATAACAAAAAAAATAAAAAATAAAACGAAGTAAAATAAGAGTTCACTGAAAAATATGGAAGATTTTTACAGAAAATGATGAGATTCAATCATTCAAGTAACATCCCTGACTAGCTGATGCTACACGACTGGTAGGCACTCATGATTACTATCGTCATCGTCATCAAATTGTTGTTGTAGGTACAAGAATCTTTACGCCAACAACAAGAACAACCTAAATCACATGACTTTGCATTTAAACTGTTGAAACTTATGATATGCTATTCTCATTTCCCATGTCATATAATCCTTTGGATTTTACCTGTGTTCCAGTGGTTTTACTATTATGTTTTCTGTTATTTGCTGCATTCTACTCTACAGCAACGTGTACATGAATACTGTGATTTTTTATCTACTACATTAAGAAGCATAGAAGTATGCATGTTAGATCAAATTTAATTAATCTGCTAAAATTTAGCATTTCAAATTTATCAGTGTTATTTTTCTTTAAATATTTAAATTTATCCATTAGCTAGGTTGAATAGAACCACCTTTAAGCTCATTAGGTGTGTGGGATTCTGGAGGAAAAAAAAAACCGTCAAAATTTTTAATTGGTGTCCCTGTAGTCAAATTTTGGACCTCAAGCAGTTTTTCGAGGTTAAAAAAGCGATAAGATTATCACAGAGAGCGTAAAAAAACATGTGTTATGCGCAATTATCTGAGGTTTTATTGTCTTGGAAAAAACAATTGCACAACATTTATATTGTGACTCAATAGTCAAAATAGAGATCTCGATCAATTATTCGATGTTAAAAAGGCGATAGAAAGATCATGGGAGAACGAAAAAAGATCCGTGTGGACTTAGTGATCTGCATGTGAAATATGGTTCATCGTTGATGTTAATCCAATCACCAATTTATATTTGTTGGACCTCAGCCCATCTCTGTGGAGTAAATTTGGACTGAGCTTTAAAATGGCTTCTTGGTAAATGGACCACTTGTTTATAGCCTTTTCTTGGTGTTCTAGGCTTCGCAATAAGACCTGAAAGTGTAACACACCCAACTGCTATCAATCTGATAGACGGATACTACTTCAATTAACAATTGCTAAATTAAAATTATCCTACAAAACCTTAATGTGCTAGTCAATATTGAATAGTTTATGGTCTTTTGTAACAACTAATATAATTAACAAAATTTCCTTCACGGTTTTATAGCATTAATACTCAACGTAATGGTAATAATTCATAATGATTTCATAAAGTTTTAGATGGTTCAAATACTTGAATAGTGAATACAACCATATACAGTTTGCATTGTAAATTTCGTTTTATGATTTGGGATGTGGTTCATAAGTAGTTAAGTGTTGTAAATTCAATTGCTCGATGTCTCACATCTATGGGTTTAAACACTTGCGTGTTATATGCTAAGAAGAAAACCAAAAACTGAGACTTTGCGGGTTTCAAATCCTGTAATAATTGGAATTCAGAGAGAACCTCTAACAGCTTTATAAAAGTTGAATTGTACAACACCAACTATGTTGAGGATCGGCAATGATCAATTGTGATTTACGTGTAATTCCTTAAGCTCTAATAACATGTTAACATATTGAGCAGTCATGGTGGTGGCGTGGTGAACCTATATTTAGGGTTGGATTTTACCATGGTTGCTTTGATGCTTGGGAATTGGCTACTTTTTTTTTCAGGTCGTTGAAACCTTAAAGAACAATGAAAGCAACCTTTGATTGAGGACCACCACAGGTTTCTCTATGTTCGGTTTTGATCCCTACAAACCAGTTATCATTCCTCTTATGGTATTTTCAAAAGAACGGAAAAACAACTTTTTGTGGGAACCATATGACATTGTTATCATTTCTCTTACGACCTTTTAACACCAAATTGCCTTGTCTGGGTTCATATTTTCACCATACAGACAACCCAGAAAAATTTGGCTACATTTTTTTTCAGGACCCCGAAACCTTTAAATCAATGGATTATAGCCTTTGATTGAGGCCTTTGGAGGGGCCTTCATAGGCGCGTGTTAAATTCCGCCCTATTTTTTACCACGCGCTATGGATCACCATAGGATTCCTTACGATTGATTTTGGCCCATTAAAACTTGTTATCACTCCTCTTATGAATAGCTGAAAAACAACTTTTTCCGGGAACCTATATAAACTTGTTATCATCCCTCTTACGGCCTTTTCACCCAAAATTGCCTTGTCTTTTTTCTTATTTTAACCATTCAGGCTGCCCGAAAAGTGTTTCACAGTTTTTTTTTCGGGACCCTGAAAACTAAAAAGACAGTGTATAATTGCATTTGAATAAAACCTCTTGAGAGGTCTTCCCAGGCCCCATCTTATTTTTGCCCTATTTTTTTTTATTTATTTTTTTTACCACATTCTATTGACCACCCCAAGACTCCCCACGATCAGTTTTGACCTCTAAAATTCGTTATCATCCTCTTGTGGTCTTTGTCGAAGAACGGAAAAACAACTTTTTGTGGGAACCTATATAAAATTTTTATCATCCCTATCATGGCCTTTACACTCCAAATCACTTTGTCTAGGCTCATATTTTAAACATACGGGCAAACTTTTTTTTCGAGACCCCGAAAAATTGTGGGTTATAGCTTTTGATTGAGGCCTTCGGATGGGCCTTCCCGGGCTTTGTCTTGTTTTTTTACTACTTCATAGGGACCACCATCGGATTCCCCACGATCGATTTTTGCCGATAAGATTATGTTATTATCCCTCTTATGACCTTTTCCGAACAATAGAATAATAAATTTTTCTATGAACCTATATAAACTTGTTAACATCACTCTTAAGGCCTATGCATCGCAAATTGCCTTGTCTTGGTTTAAATTTTCACCATATAGGCACCCTAATATATTATTGGCATTTTTTTTCTGGGACCCCCAATTCAAAACACATTAGAAAATAGCCTTTGATTGAGGACTTCGGAAGGGCCTTTCTCGAGCCTCGTCTTATTTTCGACATGTTTTTTTACTAGGTGCTATAGACCACCACTGAATTCCCCCGATTGGTTTGTTTCGGCCTTTAAAAACTTGTTATCATCCCTCTTATGGCTTTTTCGAAATTAAAGATCGAAAAAATAGCTTTTTTCGGGAAACTATATAAACTTTGGTATTATCTCTTTCACGACCTTTTAAGCCCAAATCATTGTGTCCAGGTTCATATTTTATCCATATAGGCACCCCGAAATTTTTTTGGCAACCTATTTTTTGCGGACCCTGGAACCGCAAACAACTGTAGATAATAGCCTTTGATTGAGGCCTCAGGAGGGGCCTTCCCGATCCCCTTCTTTATTTTCGACTTGGTCTTTTACCACGTGTTATGGACCACCAAAGGACTCCCCATGATCAATTTCGGCCCTTAAAAACTTATTATGATCCCTCTTATGGCCTTTGTCCAAAGAACGAAAAAACAGGTTTTTCCAAGAACTTTAATAAGCTTGTTATCATCTCCCTTGCGACCTTTTTTACCCGAAAATGCCTTGTTTGGGTTCATATTTTAACCATAAGGGCACCACAAAAATTTTTTGTCAACCTTTTTCCCGAGACCCCGGAACCTCAAAAAACAGTGTATAATAGCCTTTGATAAGGCCTCTTGAGGTTCCTTCCTGGGTCCCGTCTTATTTTTGCCCTGTTTTGTTACCATGTGCGATGGACCACCACTAGACTCCCCACAATCACTTTCAGTCCCTAAAAACTTATTATCGTCCTCTTGTGGCCTTTTTTTTTAAAACGGAAAAACAGCTTTCGCCGGGAATCAATATAAACTTATTATCATCCGTTAAGGCCTTTTCACCTCAAATCACATATTCTGGGGTCATATTTTAACCATACAAGCAACCCGAAAACATTTGGGCAACCTGTTTTTTTTTCCCGGGACCCCAAAACCTCCAAAAACAATGCCTAATAGCTTTTGATTAAGGCCCCTTGAGTGGCCTTCATGGGCCCCGTCTTATTTTTGCCTTATTGTTTGACAACGTGCTATAGACCACCACAAAACTCCCCATAATTGGTTTTGGCGCCTAAAAACTGATATCATCCCTATTACGGCTTTTTCCGAACAATAGAAAAACACCTTTTTTCCAAAACCTATGTAAATTTGTTATCATTGGTCTTACTACCTTTTCACCTCAAATTGCTTTATCGGGGTTTGGATTTTAACTATACAAGCACTCCGGGAAAATTTTTGGCATTTTTTTTTTCTGAGACTCCGAAACCTAAAAAAATAGTAGACAATAACCTTTGTAGTATAGTATTATCTGGATGAGATTGAGTAAGCTCATAAAACTCTTTGATTAATGATAACAAGGAAAGAAAATGTAAAAAGATTGATATGTTTTTTGACATTGAGAATGAAAACGAGGAATATAATTGACAACCTGTCTAGTACATAATTTTAGTGTTGTACTAAACTAAGTACATAACACATTTTATATGCGGATTAATGGAAACAATTTGTACATTAGTCAAAATTGGTGACTCATGTCTTTTGTTTTCTTCATTGAATTTTTTTCCAATAAGTTTTGATCTCATCTTATTCAATTCAATATGTTCCAATCTACTCCCTCCGCTTCGATTTGTTTGATACGTTTTGACTTGTACATATACACGTAATTTTTTAACTTTAAATATCTTTTGTTATGTATATGCATGTAAAAATTATAATAATTGGATATTAATAACATACTCATTGAGACTAATCAAATAAAACCTCATATGACTGTATTATGTTTTAATATTAAAAATAATTTAAGAGATTCTTCTATCTTATAAATATTGTCAACATTCCAAACGCATCAAACATTTAGAAATGGATGGAGTAATCTATTTCATTTTAATATCATTTTTCCAAGACAAACAATCAAATATAAATTAATTCATTCAGTTTCAATCTAATCATGTCTTAACGCGTGAGTAAAATACCCTCCTAAATTCCTCATAACTTTAAGAAATGTGAAATATCACATGCTTTTTTTTCCCCGAGAAAAGGTTTAAATTAAAAGGGAGGAAATAAGTTTACATCAAGTAGCTAAAACCAACAGGGGAGTATCATTGTATCAAGGTACATCCTCACCCGTCACATACTCACATGCTAATTGCGGTAAAGTGTTTTAAGTTTCAATTTGCCAGCGTGCACAAGTTACTGACTATGACTCTATGAGTACAAGTTTTGTGTGTTGACTCTTGATAGTTAATTACGTACACCTGTTGACTTCTTGCATTGCCTTTATGTATATTTCAATTTGGTGTAAAATTCATACGTTGACAAAACTAAATCACCCCGCATAAAATGCACGATGTCGGGAACCATTCTTGATATTGTCAAATGTCAATTGTATAAAATTACTTCTTCTGTACTCAAGTGAACTATTTCATAGTTAATAATAAACAGTGGTAATGAAAATGTTTTATGATTGTGAGTTAGAAGAGAAAATCAGAATGAGGTAGAACAAAAAAAAATGTTTAAAGGGGTCATACTAAGAATTTTGTATCGGGGCAAAAAAAATATATAGCAACTATTTTATTAAACAAAATAGCTTTTTCCCAATTCCCACCCTCTAGTTCCCCAAACAACATAATAGCTAGTCTTGATAGGATGAAAGATGATCCTCAAGCTAATGTTTGCTTCATATATACATTTCATTACCATCTATTACCACGTATGGATTAATATTTAGAAAAAGGTATTACGTTTTGTAATTTTTATAGAAATTCTTTCGGTCACAAAAATTCATCATAAGTCACAATGCATATTAGTCAATCAAATCGCAAAATTTACTATTGAAGTCAAGTTAGAGATAATTAAAATCAAGTTAAAATAGCCAAAACTCTGGTCAAAACATAAAGGAACATAGTGAAATTCTACTCATAGAATCTGTAGTTCATAGTTCATACTTCATTCTTCATACAAAAGAAGGTCAACCCGTCATTACTTAACATTTACAGCAAAAACGATAATATTGTACTCCACTAGTTTCTTACTTTCTTTAGAGTAACAATGATTTTGCCGCTATCGATTCCTTATACTTTACCATTTGCGGAGTATTTTCTATAAGTAGAACAATCTTTGTCCAGTTGCCCCGCGTACTTGTCCCACTCAAACGTAGAAGTGCAGAACCTACAATTATTTGGGGTAATGCTCTTGTCTTTTTCGTACATGAGTTTATTTTTGATCCTATTAAGGGCCTGAACTGAACTGAATTAAACTGATTGGAGCTGAACTGAAAGTTTTGTTTGAAAGATTAATGAGTAGTAAAATAAAAGAAGAGTTGAACTAAACAGAACTGAACCGAGTTAAACTGAACTAAAATGAGCTGAGCTGAGCTGAACTGAACTGAACTGATTTTAAGCAGAAGTAAACAAGCCCTGATTTATTTGAAATTATTTTTGCTAATTATTTAACCTCATTTAAAAATGTTTAGTTTTATTAAACATAATTAATCTAAACTTATTTTTTGTTGAAAATGATCGATTGACTAAAATTTAACAATGTGAGCAGAAGGAACGGACTCAAGCAAATCGAAATATTCGTCACTTGGTATGGGTGAAAACTGAAAATCCTGCTACTTGTGAGGGTGTGGTAAACTTTTAGTTAAGTTGGTACCTAAGAGATAAGTTACTACATTACATTATTATTAGAGATTTTGGGATTACAATCGAATGAAAACAGTCTTGACTTAAAAGCGCAGCGTATCCACATATATGCTTGCTTGTAATTATTATGTGTATAAATTAAACATATAGCTGTGCTTACACATATGTATTCCTAAAAAAAGGTATGCATTTGAGATTTCTTCTAATTAAGTAAAGATGACTTTTTCCTCTAACAAAAAAGACTATTGTATCTCACCAACATTTATTTTTGTATCATGTATTCTTCTATTACTCCACAGAATTAATTGTAGTCCTCCAGATGATCCAATTAAGTGCTTAACCAAAAACTCCAATTGTACCATTACCAATTCTTATGGAGCCTTCCCTGATCGGACCATTTGCCGGGCGGCCGAAGCAGTGTTCCCAGCCTCAGAGGATGAACTCATTGCCATAGTGGCTGCTGCTACTAAGAACAAAAGGAAGATGAAGGTAATGTATAATACTTCCCTATGTAAAGCTATTTTGCTGCACTTAAAAATGTAACATGAATTTTGACATATTAAGAATGAAAGTGGACAATTTAAGGTGGGGGAGCATGCCATGTGAGTTTTGTATTGTTGATTTGTGCACTCCCTAAGGACGAAAACGAACTCTTTTTTGGGTGGATGTTTTTGTTTTCAGCATAACATTTATTTGCGAAGATGTAATTTTATGTCTTCAAAATTACTTTGTAATAGGCATAAAGTCATCATAATATCTTTGTCAATATTGTATAGGTGGTAAGAACGTATCCCACAATATATATTTCATTTCTTTGTCTTTTGAATCACTACATCTCTCAAGCAATAGCCTTAATTGGTACATATATTTTACAGTCGATAGAGTTTAAATTATTTAATTAATGGACTATAATCGAAGCAATGGCACCTTTTATGAAAAAAAAAAAGAAAAGAAATTTTACTCATGTTTTCATTTGATTTTTATGTATCGTTGTTTCTGTTTTCCGTATTACAATTCCTTTTTGATTTTTTGCTTAGTACAGCATCAAAATCAAAAGATGTTAACCTTTAGGTGACTTAAATTAGTGTAATTTGTAATTTTGTAAGTGGTTAACATTTGCACATAACTTTAACTTTACCTATCATTTAATCGGAAGTTTGAGGATTTATGTTGTGGAGCTCTTTAAACCCCCTCTAATATGACCCTAATCATTATATAAAAGGGAGGCCAGGGGAAGAGGTTTATATGGTCTGAAATTAAATGAATTAATAGTGTATGATTTAGCAACATCTATATGCAAATTGTCTAAAAATTTTGTCTTCATTTACCAGCCATCATGAGATTCAGTGCATGTCGCACAACACATTAATTACTTGTTTGAAACCTCGTAGTCTCGTAAATAAAGGTTCCTATATTAATTGTCTATCCTATGTTAAGTGAGTTACAACTAACAAAGTAACAAACACGTGACCAATGAAGCTACTACAAGTAACGGCTTTGCTTTTTTGTGATTAAACTTATCATTTTATGGAAAGCTGATATGGATACTCCTTATTGTTAGTAGAACACATAAAATTTCATTTTTATAGAGGGAGTGCAAATATTAATATAAGGAGTGCCAATATCATAACCTTATTTTATATGATGCTAATTTAATTAATTACTTATTCATCATTACATCCGATTTATCATAGCATGCTTACAAGTTTGTTAATTATGAATTTATGTTTAAGTTCACTACTTCACTATATAATGTAATTCATTTATGAATTACGGAGTACTACATTATATTTTTATGATTTTTCTATCTTTTTTATTTCTTTTGGAATTAATATATAAAACAAAATTAAATTTAATATTTTCACCTTGATCGTATTAAAAATGGCTTCCACCATAATGTATACAGAGGTAGTATGATTTCTTTCAATATGAGGTTATTTCCTTTGTAGCCTTTAATTTTTTTTTTAGGAGTATGTCTAGTTTCTAACTATTAGATGTACATTTCTCATCTAACAAGTCAATATGATAAATCAAGACAACTTTGGCGAGCATTAATTGTTTACATAAAAAAATATTATGTATATATATACCATTAGTATTTGTATACTTATCATAAACTACTCTTTAAAGTTGGGTATGTTTATAATATTGACTGTTAGATGCAAAAATTTAATCTTATAGTTAAAAACTAGCAATTTCCCTTTTTTTAAATAAATAATTTCTTCATTTCATGCTACTAAATGTTTATTATTTTATTGTCTAATTCATTTATATAGCAAGACTTCTTTTTAATTACGTAATACTCTATTTTGTTTCTTCTTTATTATCTAATTCAATTTCTAGGCATTTCAATAAATTTTGAAATAGTCAAATTTATTTTATTTTGATACAAAGTTTCTCCTGGATGACCACGCGAAATCATCAATAATTTTGATTAATGTAGTCAACTTTAATTATAAGACCAAGATTTCGATTGATTGATTTATATATTAAAAGTCCACAAGTAGCTGCAAAAATTTTCTCAACTCCAGGCCAAATGATAATGTTTTGTCAACTATGCTTGTGATTTGTGACATGATACATGTCCAAGTTCAGCAGAGAAATAATAAAAAAAAGCTCCTTCTAGAGCAAGAACAATTTTATATCATAGGGAACATACTTGTATATTCTTGTTTCTTATAATTAATTATATTCTTTTCTAATCAATTTAAAATATTACTGTAATCTATATTACCACCTACTGTACAGTATATGATCCAAATAACGTAAAACGTTACAATTGTTGATGATAACAGGTAGCAACACGTTACTCACATAGTATACCAAAATTGGTATGCCCCGATGGAGAAGACGGCCTTCTAATAAGCACCAAGAACCTCAACACAATTCACAAAGTCGACAAAATGACCGGAGTAATGACAGTGGATACTGGGGTGACACTCCGACAGCTGATTAACGAGGCTGCGAAGGTGAACCTAGCACTGCCTTATGCACCTTATTGGTGGGGGCTGACCATAGGAGGGATGTTAGGCACAGGTGCACATGGGAGCTCATTGTGGCGCAATGGCAGTGCTGTTCATGATTTTGTTGTGGCGCTACGGATTGTTAGCCCTGGAAAAGCCGGTGAAGGGTACGTTAAGGTGCGCACACTTGATGAAACTAGTGTTGATCTTGATGCTGCTAAGGTTTCTCTTGGGGTTCTTGGTGTCATTTCTCAGGTACCATAATCTACCACTTTGTAATATCATTTATAATTGGGTGGTGATTTCCGCACTTTCCAAAATATTTTTGCACTTTTCAAAATATTTTCGCACTCTTCCCCTTCTCATATGAATAGTAATATTGATCACTATTCATGTGAGAGGGAGAGGAGTGCGGAAATAAGATGAGGAGTACGGAAATACATATCCTTATAATTATCTACTTTAATTTATATCAATTTGACTTCGTCAGTTTTTTGAAACAAAGTACTAATTTTGAAAATTTAACATTATGAAAAAAATTCATTAAGATGAATCAAACAAAATCTATTCTCTCTAGATAATTTTTACAATTTACAAAGTTGTGCTACGGATTTTATAGGTGAGTTTGAAACTAGAGCCTATGTTCAAGCGGTCCATTACGTATAAGTCTACAGAAGATTTTGATATGGGAGATCAAGCTTTAATCTTTGGCAATCAGCACGAGTTTGCTGATCTGACATGGTTTCCGAGCCAAAGGCAGGTGATGTATCGTTCCGATGACCGTGTCTCCCTCTCGACTAAAGGAAACGGTCTTAATAACTTTATTGGATTTCGTCCTACGCTTTCAACTACACTAGCCATCATCAGATCCTTAGGTAAACATTTTAAGTTCTTTGTTTCCAACAACAATATATAGGCATAGGCGTATATAGAAGGCTCTCTTTATTTTGATGGAAAAAGAAAATGAAAGATGATTGATTAGTTTTCATTTATGTGAGTAACTTTTCAGAAGAAAGTCAAGAATCAAGAGGAGATATTTATGGCATATGCGGTGGCTCAAAATTAACAACATCCTTTCTCCGGACTGAAGCTCTTGGACTGACAAATAATGGTATAAAGTCTCTTCTAAATAATAGTAATCTTCTTGAATTGGGAAGCAAGCTCTAATCAATTGAGCTATCCCTCGTTCATCATTTTAATTCAACTATTGTACATATATATCAGCCTTAATGTTCTTGTATAAATATTCATAAAGCAGCTATATGTATGATTTTGTTGTTTTTAGGAATCATCTTTACCGGCTACCCAGTGGTAGGATACCAAGATCGTCTCCAATCATCAGGAACATGCCTCGATAGCAAAGAAGATAGACTATTCACAGCATGTCCATGGGACTCAAGAGTGAAGGGGGAGTTTTTCCATCAATCCACGTTTAGCATTGGCATGTCTAAAGTAAAAGCCTTCATTGAAGATGTTCAAGAACTTGTGTCACTCGAGCCCAAGTCCCTTTGCGGCCTTGACTTATACAATGGCATTCTAATGAGGTATGTCAAGGCCTCAAGCGCATACCTTGGCAAGGAAGAAGATGGCATTGACTTTGATATTACTTATTATCGAAGCAAAGATCCCTTAACACCTCGACTCTTTGAGGATATACTTGAAGAGATTGAACAAATGGGGGCATTTAAGTATGGAGGGTTGCCACATTGGGGGAAGAATCGAAACTTGGCATTTGAGGGCGCGATTAAGAAGTATAAGAATGGAAAAAAGTTCTTAAGGGTTAAGGAGAGGTTTGATCCACAAGGATTGTTTTCGAATGAGTGGACTGACCAAATACTTGGATTGAAAGATGGATTGAGTATAGTTAAAGATGGATGTGCTCTTGAAGGATTGTGTATTTGTTCTCAAGATAGCCATTGTGCCCCTACCAAGGGTTACTTCTGTAGTCCAGGACGAATTTACAAGGATGCGAGAGTTTGTAGTGCTAGAAAAATGTGATTTAATTTTTTTTTTTTTTTTAGTAAATCACATTACATGAACTATAAAAAAGACAGAAAAATCATAAATGTTCAAACCTAATTGTTTCATAGTCAAGATTAATGTTTTTCAATAAAGGTCAATATAAGGAGTAAGGACAATTGCAATTTATTTAGAGTTTAATCAAATAATCAATAACTCTATTTTTTTCTTCTTCCATAAAGTTAATGACTCAATTTTAGCCTCAATTTTGAGTCAAGATCAATGTTTAGCAGTCGTGCTTGTTCCTTAAGGTAGGAAGCCGCTTAGACAATTAGACATGCATTATTGGATTGTACATACCATGAATCCATGATACCACTAATTTCACTTGATTAGCACAAAAAAAAAAAATAATAATAATAAAATAAAACTAATGTCACTTGATTTTTGATGAACTTATCTTTTTTTATATACTATTTTTTTACCCGAACTCAAACAATATTTACTAAACTAATTATATTACATTGATATTAACCTATCAATTAACTAATTAATTTCTTAAGAAATCAATAAAATAAGTAAAGGAAAATTGACCTTACACGATGTTTGGATAGCAATTAACAACATACTCAAAATGAAATGGTAGGAATAGAATGGGGAGGAAGGCTAAGGGGAAAAGTGGAATAAAATTCCCTCCAAAACTCTACACATTTGGAGAGATGATAATGTGTTTATTAATAATAATAATAAAAAAAAAACAGTGAAAATTGATCACTCTTTCTCCGTCCCGTTCGTTCCCTCAACTATATATCCAAATAACAAAGTTTGACCCCGCCCTATTCCCTTTTTATTCTTAGAATATGACATCACTAATTTCTTGCCATAACTTGTAAGACCCCAAAATCCTCAAAAAAGTGAATAATAGACTAAAGGGTCGTTTTGGGCCCTGTCTCCTTTTCGCCCGATCTTCCTACCAAATGCTTAGAGTAGCCTCGGGAGGCTCCATGATGTCAACCTCTAAAATAAAGTTTTGTACACTTTATGGAAGATTTTCAAACTACAGTCAAACAAGCTTTTCTCGGCTCCCCCTCACATGATCGTCTTATGATTGAAACAACCCTGATAATATAACTCTCATAGCTTGGGGGCAACTTTAGACCCAAGGTTAACCTCATAAAATTTTCAATCAATTTTTTAGCACTCCAAAAACTGTGAATAATAGACTTCCTTTCAACTTGTCGAGGGTTGTTTTGGGTCCAGTCTCGTTTTCACGCGATCTTTCTACCTTGTACTTCGGGTAAACTCATGAGGCTCCACACTCAATTTCAGCCTCTAAAAACTTGTTTAGTCCTCCTCACAAAGGATTTTAGAACTATGGTCAAAGTTTTATATCTCCCCCTCCCGGTACTGTCTTATGATCAAATCAATAACGCTATAAGGTTTTAGAATTTTTTTAGTCTCCAAAATCTATCCCTAAAAATTGTGAATGATATATAGCCTCTTTTTTTGGCTCATGGGAAGCTGTTCTAGCAGATCCTGTCTCTTTTTCGATCAATCTATCCAACATGTACTTAGGGTAACCTTGAAAACTGCACGCAAGGTTTAAATCTCATTAATTCCCCTATCAATTCTCAACCAAGCATATATTATCATTGATTTATGAAATGGATTCTCCATTTTTCAAAGAAATTAGAGAGGATCTCGACTCCCTTCATACATACTTTAATTACAATAATGTCATATGATTTGGTTATTAACTGTGATTTTTTTAGGCAAACCTCCTTTCATATCAATGAATGAAAATACAGGGATGCAAGTGGTGGGAAAACGCATTCTTCCAAAATCTTAGGGTATTTCTTAGAGAGGGATTATTAAATCCTAACAATTAGGAGTACTCCTAACAATGCCAAAACGGTAATAAAATTCAACATATATATAAGTATTTAGAAACAAAGTACATCATATAACGAATATAGTATATACATCATATCACAATTATTTAAACATTAGAATCATATCATCAATAGAATATATCATATCACATTACATTTATCATAGATTAAGTGCATCATATCACATCTTATTTGCACCAAGCCATGGTCCCACCAGATCAAACTAAATTTAATGTTCAACCTAACAAGGCACACAAGGTGGGTTCAAACTCCCTTAAAGTCAATGAAGGCTTAGATATGAATATAAACTGGAATAGATTTCCATTTTGTGATTTAACAATTTCATAGCAAACGGTACGTAACATGTTTTTCCCGTATCAAACAAGAAAATTTTAATTTTGATACGTAATGGTGAGAAATTTGTAGTTTCTAACTATTAGATGTAAAATTTGCATCTAATAAGGTAATATAATAATTATGTGCAATTTTGACGGATAGTATATGGAATGTATACAAATAATAATGGTATATATATGTATAATATTTGTATATATGTACCGTTAGTGTCCCTCAAAATTTTGCATCTAACAGTTTGAAACTAGACATGCCCTATTATAATTTCATAGCAAATGATATGTAACCTATACTTCTTTGCATGGAACAAGAAATTTAAATAACATAACATACTACCTCCGTAAACGATTACTTGTAAACAAATATTATTTTTGTGAGACATAAAAAATTCCTTTATTGCAAATAATCAATTGTGGAGATAGTAACTATGTTGAAATTTATTTTATGAACTTATTTTTTTTTTTAAATTAAAATTATAAAAATATAATGAGGAAAATGGAGCTGTATTTTATCATAAACAACACAACACGTAAACCATTTCTTCCACTCAACAAAACAAGAAAGTGTTATCATTTATAATCTCAAAAAGGGCTATATTACATATTAATACGTATTAAAATTAAAATGATTTGATTGCGGCTTAGCGTATAATTTGGAATCAAGTGATGGCAATTAACTAAAATTGGTGACGAGAACTAATTAATACAATTTGAAATATGAAAGTCGTCGCTAATAGCTGTTTATTTGCTATTAGAAGGTACGGAGTACATCATTATTAGGTATTGTAGTTAGGTGATGGAGATATTCATATATCATGCTCTTGAAAAGGAAACTTATGTGATGGAGATGAATTTTGTTGACTAGTTTGAGGTGTAGGATGATTTTCTTCACTAATTGTTGCAACAAAAAATTGTTAGGGATCTAATTAATAAAAATCCTACCTTTGATAGATTTTTTAATTGCAACAAATGAGTATTTTTTGAGACAAATTATATATTTTTTGCAACTATGAAAAACGAAGATGTAGTATATTCATAAATCATGTTTGATTTTCCTTTAAAAAGAATCTTCCCAAAAAAATGCTACTAAAAAAAAGATAAAACAATCGGGAATTTTTATCTAATTATCCGAGAACTGTACACCTTATACACAATTTTTTTTTGCCGGATAAAACAATCGGGAATTTTTATAAAACAATGATAGATTTGCTCTTACTGTTTTATAATATTTTTCTACCGTTTCATCCGATTGTTGTTTTATACTCCGTATAACAAATTTGATGCTTTATTAGTTTCAAAATTGATAGGTTTCCGCTTGTTGCTTTATAAATTTTGTTTCTTGTTTCATTCGTTTGTTGTTCTATAAAACAAACATGACGTTTTATTCGAACTTAATGGAATTCCTCTTGATGTTTTACAAAATTAATAGCTTTATAAATTTTGTTTCTTGTTTCATTCGTTTGTTGTTCTATAAAACAATCATGACGTTTTATTCGAATTTAATAGTTTTATCCACTTGTTCTATAAAATAAACCTAATGTTTTGGATATCCTCTTATTGTTTTATAAAATCGGTCTCTTGTTTTATCTGCTTGTTCTATTATAAAATAAGTTAAATGTTTTATTTGCTTCAAAATTGATTATTTTTCTCTTGTTGGCCTATTGTTTCATCCGCAAAAAAAAAGGCAAGATATGCACCCGAATATAACCATTTTTTCGTATCTAATTAACATAAAATACCGAAACACACAACTCTTAATTACTATGGCCAAAACTAAATATAGATGATAGTCTTTACTTCCGTAGTATGATACCACCTCCATTCCCGCAACTACTCCAAATTAACAACACTCGCCCAAAAACCAGATCCTAGTGTTCATTTTTTCATCCACAACATCAACCAACCTTTCTCTTAATCTTTGTTTCTGAATTGTGATTTTGTGAGAAAATATGGCAAAAGAAGATAGAGAGTATGATTCCAAATTAAAAGACTTCTTAAGCAACAGCTTAAATGAATTGCTAGTCAACTTTCCTCTTTCTTTTATATTAATCCTTTATTTTTGTTCGTTGCTGAATTGTTGGTTTTTTGGCAGAAATGTTTTATCTGGTTCGATCCCAATTTTAACTTGGCTTAATTGAACAGTGAATATACATATATAATATTACCTGACTCACAAATTATTATGAACCGATATTAACCATGAATATAATATATTAACTCAGAACATACTAATCTGAACTGAAATATGCACTAAACAACATGGTCTTTAGAATTTAGAAGGTTGCACTTGGAGAACTTGGAAATTTGGGAGTATTTACGTGAAGTTTGGAGAGTCCAAGGTATTGAGGATTTTTTTTTTTTTTTT
>PYUH01000044.1:5566053-5586202 GCA_016808085.1 Suaeda aralocaspica | reverse complement strand
TTTTTTTTTTTTTTTGGAATGGTAGGACATGTGATCCACCGTGCATTTGTGACCAATGGTGGCCGGTGGGTTTGCCCTTGGGTGTCACTCCTCAATCCATCATCCTTTATGAGCTAAGAAGTTTTTTTGTTATTTTTTCAAAACACAATATCAATTTCTTATATGGAAAATTACTTTCTCCCGTGTTTATATTTAGCTTCCTACAGTGGCTTTTGGATCACATTTTCGTAAAAGACAATTACATAGAGATAAAAATAAAGTATTATATGAGAAGATATATCACTAAAAGTGAGAAAATATATAACGAATAATTTGAAAAATAATATAGAGATCACCACTTTGTTAAATAATTAAGAGAAAAAAAAAATAAAGTATTATATGAGAAGATATATATCACTAAAAATAAGAAAATATATAACAAATAATTTGAAATTTCCGTTGAAAGAAAATACAACACGTACCAAAATCGAAACCCAAAGAAGTAAATCTAAGGATCCCCCAAAATTAACTACTAGTCACAATCATGAAACATGTATGTGTATATCTATATATTAGAGAGAGTTCTATATGTAGTAATTCTCATATTAGTACCTATTTTCTAGTTAAGGATGCCTTTATTCTCTAGCAAAAAATGCAATAGTATCTCCCCAACAAATATAATTATTGTTTCAAGTTTTCTCCTCTACACTATTGGTTGTAGTCCTCCTAAAGAACCAATTACGTGCTCAACACAAAGCACCAATTGTATCATTACCAACTCCTACGGAGCCTTCCCTGATCGGACTACTTGTCGGGCTGCTGAAGCCGTGTATCCGGCCTCCGAGGATGAACTCATTGCCGTTGTGGCTGCTGCTACCAAAAATAAAAGGAAGATGAAGGTATTGTATTGCTGATTGTTAGATATCCGGCAAAAGTTTACCTTCAAAATAACACTTCATACAAATATATAACTACCTGGTCATCATCATAAACAATAACTTTAATGTACAAAGTGCAATTTGGGCACAATTTCAAAGGAAGAGATTTGATTGTGTAAATGCGTAAAAAATATTGAATACAAGTAAGAGGAACGTTATCAGAGGTTATCAACGTTAAAATTATTTTGAATAACTTGTTCTTTACACGTTCAATTCTCTTCTATAAAATACATGCAAAATGATTTGTTGCAACTAATATAAACGGAGGTAGTTTATGTTTTGACACATACTCGATGGTGTTTTTAACCCCTCTTAATATGATATCAAACCTCATATGGGTCTTAGGTAATATACCATCCGACCTCTATGTCTTATTCCTTGTGATTGATGTTAGTTGACTTTAATTCATAACAAAATTTTATGTCAAAATCTCATATGTGAGTGTCTATGCTGATTATGTGGAAACAGGTAGCAACCCGGTATTCACATAGCATACCAAAATTGGTATGCCCCGACGGTGAAGATGGGATTCTAATAAGCACCAACAACCTTAATAAAATACACAATATCAACACAACCACCAGTGTAATGACCGTTGACAGCGGCGTGACCCTCCAACAACTAATAAGCGAAGCGGCTAAGGAGGACTTAGCGCTTCCATATGCACCATATTGGTGGGGGCTGACCATAGGGGGTATGTTAAGTACTGGTGCACATGGGAGTTCACTGTGGGGCAAAGGCAGTGCAATCCATGATTACGTTGTGCAGCTCCGAGTTGTTAGCCCCGGTCAACCGGAAGATGGTTACGTTAGGATACACAGTCTTAACGAGTCCGACGCAGAACTTGACGCTGCTAAGGTCGCTCTTGGGGTTTTAGGTGTCATTTCACAGGTATCGTCCCACCACCAATATTGTTATGTACTTTCTCTGTGTCACTTTTAGTTTTTCATTGATCGTTTAGTAAAGTATACTAATGAATTGTTTGATTGTTTGCTATGGAATTCGAAGGTGAGTTTGAGACTGGAACCCATGTTCAAGCGGTCCATTACTTACATTGAAAAGGATGATTCAGACATAGAAGATCAGGCCTTAATCTTTGGCAATCAGCATGAGTTTGCAGACCTTACATGGTCTCCTAGCCAACAAAAGGTCACGTATCGTATCGATGATCGTGTTACCCTCAACTCTGATGGCGACGGTGTCAATGATTTCATTGGATTCCGTCCAACACTTTCCGCTGCCCTTGCAGCGGTCAGATCCTTAGGTGAATATTTCAAATTTGTAATTTTTTAATTATTGTAGAAATAATATTATTCAATCTTAATCGAGTACTCCGTACAACACCAAAACAATAGTAGTATAGATGAACCCATGCTTCAACCTTGTGTTATTTCTTTTGGCATTATTTCAGAGGAAAATCAAGAATCAAGAGGCGATGTTGATGGCAAATGCGTTAGTTCTAAGTTAACATCATCCTTACTCAGTGGCATTGGATATGGGTTAACAAACCAAGGTACATAATGCTATGATCAATAAACTAGTACGCTAGGTGACTACGAAGTAAAATTAACCATTCGAGAAGAAATTTACCAGGCTAGTTTCTTTAACATGATTTTGATGAATATATAGGAATCATCTTTACCGGCTACCCAGTGGTGGGATACCAAAATCGTTTGCAATCATCAGGATCATGCCTCGATAGCAAAAATGATGCACTAATCACAGCATGTCCATGGGACTCGCGAGTGAAGGGGACATTCTTCCATCAATCCACATTTAGTATTGGTATGTCTAAAGTGAAAGGCTTCATCGAAGATGTTAAAAAACTTGTATCACTCGAGCCCAACTCCCTTTGCGGTCTTGACTTATACAATGGCATCTTAATGAGATACGTTAAAGCTTCAAGTGCCTACCTTGGGAAGGAAGAAGACGGCATTGACTTTGATATTACTTATTATCGAAGCAAGGACCCCTTAGCACCACGACTGTTTGAGGACATACTTGAAGAGATTGAGCAAATGGCAATGTTTAAGTATGAGGGACTGCCACACTGGGGAAAAAATCGAAACTTGGTGTTTGAGGGCGCAATAAACAAGTACAAGAACGGAAAAGAGTTTGTAAGGGTTAAGGAGATGTTTGATCCAGAAGGATTGTTTTCTAGTGTGTGGACTAATCAAGTGCTTGGCTTGGAAAATGGTTTGAGTATCGATAAAGAAGGGTGTGCCCTTGAAGGTTTATGCGTTTGCTCTCAAGATAGTCATTGTGCCCCTAATAAGGGATACTTCTGCCAGCCAGGGCGAATATATGAGAAAGCAAGGGTTTGTAGTGCAAGAAGTGTTTGATAATAAACATAGTACTTACATTCTGTTAAAATTTGTCATTGTAGTCGTATATACATGGTTACAGTGTTTGTTAAAATAAAAAATAAATAAAAGTTTATATACTACATGATCATCATATTGAAAAATTCTAATAAACAATTTTACATGTCAAATTTATATATTCACATGATTTTTTTTTATCCACTAGATCAAGGTCTTTTTTTAAACTACTTCTTACTCAAAAATTACAGCCTGTTCGTGTAAGTTTTGCAACTATTATTATTATTATTTGTAATCTATCCTTTTTTTGCGAGATATTTCATAAGAGGTGAATAATAACTTTTTTACTCTTTCAAGACTTTCTTATGGCCTATTCAACCTCGATTAGCTACTCGGGGTTTCTATTTTGACCATAAGGGCATCTTGTAAAATATTTAAAAGTTTTTTATTCCAGGATCCTAGAACCTAAAAACCTGTGAATTACAATCGTTGTTTTGGCATCCGGAGAATTGTCCCAGGTTCCTTCATGTTTTCGGCCTGTTTTTTAGCAGCATGCATGTCCAAGGTCACTACAAGACTCCCTCCCATCGATTTCAGCCTCTAAAAAGTGAACAATTTCTCTCTCCATGACCTTTTTATGTCCTTATTATATAAACCCACTCAACTACATAACGTTTCTATTTTGGTCTTAGGGGCACTGTGCAACATTTTCGGATTTTTTTCTTTCCAAATCACCAAACCTACGAAAATTGTGAATTTATAGCCTTTATTTTTGGCCTTGTGAGGGTTGCCCCGAACTCTATTTTGTTTTCACCTTGTTTTTTTACCACTTGTACAGGGTCACTACATGACTTCGCACGATCGGTTTCGACGTCTAAAAACTTTTCCGAGATATTTCGGAAGAATTGAACAATAGCTTTTTCGCTCTCCCAGGACCCTCTTATGGTTTTTTTTTAACCTCGTTTAGCTGTCCCGGGTTCCTATTTTGATCATAAGGGCACTGTGTAAAATTTTTGAAAGTTATTTTCCAGAACCTCAGAATCTACGAAAATTGTGAATTATAACTTTTTATTTTGGCTCCAAAAGATTGTTCCGGGCTCCGTCATGTTTTCGCTCTGTTGTTTTACCACATATTCGAGATCGTCACATAACTCCCCACAATCAATATCGGTCTTGAAAATCTTATTGTTATCCCTCTTTTTAAGATATTTCGAAAGAAGTGAACAATAGCCTTTTCGCTCTCACGGGACTTTCTTACGGATTTTATAACCCTTATTAGCTGTCTAGCATTATGATTTTTACCAAATGAGTAGTGTGTAAAGTTCCTTTATTTTTTTGAGGACCTGGAACCTATGTATACCGTGAATTATAGCATTTTCTTTTTCCTCCGGAGAGCAACCCAACTTTGTCTTGTTTTTTCGCCCTGTTATTTATACCACATGTTCATGGTCACCATAGAACTCCGTACGAACGATTTCGACCTCTAAAAACTCATTATAATCCCCATTTCCGAGATATTTCAGAAGAAGTTAACAATAGCTTTTTCGCTCTCCCAAGACCTTCTTATGGTTACCTCAATTCATTTCTTCGCATTCCTATTTTGACCACAGAGGCACCGTATACAATTTTCAAAAAAAATTTTCCAAGACCTCGAGGCTCCGGAGGGCTATCTCGGGTTCGGTCTTGTTTTCACTCTATTGTTTTTACCTTGTGTTCAGGATCATCACATGACACCCCACGATTGACGATTTCGGCCTCTAAAAACTTGTTGTTATCCATCTTTTTGAGATATTTCAAAAGAGGTGAACAATAGGTTTTTCGCTCTCACGATACTTTCTTATGACTTTTTCAACCTCGATTAGCTACCTAACATTATTGGTTTTACCAAAGGGGAAGCATGTACAATTTTTGATTTTTTTTTCGGGACCCAAAATCTATAAAAACTATGAATTACAACCTTTATCGATCTTTTGCCTCTGGAGGATTGCCCTAGGTTTTGTCTTGTTTTCGCCCTGTACCACGTGTTCATATAATCACCACTAGACTTCCCAAGATCGCTTTCGGCCTCTAAAAACTTGTTATCATCCCTCTTTTAGTGATATATTGGAAAAAGTGAACAATGACTTTTTCATTTTCACAAGACTTTCTAGTGGCCTGTTTCAATCCCGATTAGCTAGTTTCTATTTTGACTATAGGGGCACCGTGTAAAAATTTTGGATTTTTTTTCAGGACCCCGAAACTCAGAAAAATTGTGATTATAGCCTTTGTTTTTGCCTTTAAAGAGGTGTCCCGAGTTTTGTTTTATTTTCAATATGTTGTTTTAACCCCATGTTCAAGGTCATTACAACCCAAAGATAAAAACAACGCAGTTCTTTTCTGAGACCAAAGAATACAAACTCAAGGCATCCCCTCTAAGGATAAACCATTGTCACAACTGCTTGCCCATGATTGCCCCTCAACCATAGTAAAATAGCAATTCTTAGGACACACTAACCCACCTTCATTATCATTAGTACAACACTATTGTCATAATGCTATTTGTTTATAATGAAGTGCTCCCTTCCTTATTAATTGCACGTGGGAATTGGATGAACAATCCTACATTGTCAAACAAATTGGAGATAAATTCTAATTTACCTAATTGTATAATTAATATAATAGGTTCATCAATTCCAAATCCATCAACATCTATACATGTAGGGTTCATCTCAAGATTTGGAAACCGAACATTACTGGATGTTGCCTGCACTTACCAAACCAATTAGACAACTTAATTAATTAGCTAAGCGATGAACTATATATGGACAAAAACATTTTAGATTGACAGCATTTTATGGTCAAAATTCTTATGTGAAACTTGTACAAAATACTTAAGAAATTTGACCCTCACTAATATTATTCATAAATAAAATTCGCTTTCTTAACCACTCTTACACCTATGTAAGCCATCTTATATGAATTATATAAGAGCAAACTCCTATCATTCCAACCATTAATTAGAAGAAAGTTCATACGCAAGTTTTTACATTACATAATAGCTAGGAGCGATGTTTGCGTCTAAGTATTGTTGTTGGTTCGTTTTGATTACCTACTGTTCTATTCAATGGTGTTGTACTGTTAGCTGTAATTGTTTTCTTCCTGAGGAGCCAATTAAATGTTTCTCCGGCAACTCTAATTGCACCATCACCAACTCCCAGGGCTCTTACCCTGATCGGAGTGTGTGCCGGGCAGCTAATGCAGTTTATCCAACTACTGAAGTTGAGCTTGTCTCGGCCATTGCTGCAGCAACCATGGATAAGAGAAAGATGAAGGTATGTAATATTATACATTTATACCTACTCTTTTGGATTTTAATTATTGTACATTACTTGTTGAGTTGTTAGGAAGGTACTCTATTAACAAGTTATGCATCAACATGACATAATAGAGACACTAGACAGCTACCTAAACTACAATTAGTGCAAGTGAGATATAGCAATTCTTCAAGAATATTGAAAGTTGGGCGACCTTGTACCAACAAATAAGTTTTCAGACATACACTAGAGTTTTATAAGTTATTTACCATAGGTACTCCATTACCAACTCTGTTGAAACTTTGATATATTTGAATAAATAACCAAATCTCTTATAAATGTTGCTTCCTAGAATTTGGCCTTTACTTAGTGATATTGCTGGAAATCTCTTATGATATCATTGATATGAACTTCTTCTGATATCTATATTATGCGATTTGTTTTCACAAATATTCTTACAACGTAAGTCAATAACCAAGAGAAATGAACTTAACAGGTTGCAACAAGATATAGTCACAGTTTTCCGAAGTTAGTGTGCCCTGATGGAGAAGACAGTCTT
This sequence comes from Suaeda aralocaspica, assembly GCA_016808085.1. Taxonomy (NCBI): domain Eukaryota; kingdom Viridiplantae; phylum Streptophyta; class Magnoliopsida; order Caryophyllales; family Amaranthaceae; genus Suaeda; species Suaeda aralocaspica. The sequence continues at coordinate 5,579,112 of PYUH01000044.1, read as the reverse complement.
GTCATAAGCACAAAAAACTTGAACGAAGTACTTAAAGTGGACAAAGAGGCTGAGACCATAACAGTTCAAAGTGGAGTGACGTTGAAACAGCTAATTAAGGAAGCAGCAAAGGCAGAGCTAGTGTTACCTCATACACCATACTGGTGGGGCCTCACTATTGGCGGGATGCTGGGAACTGGAGCTCATGGAAGCTCCTGGTGGCTCAGAGGAAGTGCAGTTCATGACTATGTTGAGGAGCTTAGAATAATTAGTCCAGGAAATATTAGAGATGGTTATTATAGGAATAGGACGCTAAAGGAAGGTGATGCTGATCTTGATGCAGCTAAAGTCTCACTTGGAGTTCTTGGAGTGATTTCACAGGTACAATTGATATTTGTATCATACTCATTCAAGTATATTGTTAGTTATTACCTATGATATCATACTTCATGGTACTAAGTCATAGGGATTAACTTGATTTTGGCATGGTTTTCAGTCCATCACTTTGTGAGGAGCTGAGGATAAAACATTAAACACTATAATCTCACTTGAAAAATCTAACATAATGGGTTTTTCCTCTTTATACAAAGGCAACGTTCAAATTAGAGCCGATGTTTAAGAGATCAGTAACTTACAAGAAAAGCAATGATAACAACTTAGGAGAAGATGCCTTAATTTTAGGGAAGAAGCATGAATTTTCAGATGTAATATGGTATCCAAGCCAACGCCAAGTTTTATATCGGATCGATGATAGAGTTCCCTCCACTACCCCTGGAAAAGGTGTTAATAAACATTTCCCATTTCGTTCAACTGCAGCACCTGTCTTGGCAGCCAACAGAAAAATAGGTTGGTTTTCAACTAATTTACTATCCTCATATTATATATGTTCTTTTAAAGATGAAAAATTAAGCTGATGACTAGTAATTTTGTTGAAAATTTAACATGGTGTAATATTCTACTATACTTTTACTCTTCCAAAGATGAAAACTTTAGCTGATGGCTAGTAATTTTGTCGAAATATGAATATAGTGTACCCTCACTAACTTGGCTGCCCTCTTCAATGCATACATCCAGAAGAGACAGCGGAATCCTTTGGCTATGCTGATCTAAAATGTTTCTGGGGAAATGCTGTAACTACTACATTAGAGGCCATTGCATTTGGGCTCAGTAATAATGGTACTTGGTTTCATCTTTAGCTAGTCTCACTTTTTTTTTTACCGAACAGATTGAATTTGCACTGAAGGTCATTGAGACTCGTTATATTTAACTCTGTTACACTAATCTTTGTTTAGGTAATTTTTTTACGAGGTACCCTGTGATTGGCTATCAAAACCAAATTCAATCAGCAGGAGGATGCCTAACTCCGAGGAATTGTTTACTTCCATCCTATTGCCCCTGGGATCCTAGGATCAATGGCCAATTCTTTTTCATTACTGGATTTAGTATAGCAAACTCCAGCTTGAAAAACTTCATACAAGATGTTCAGAATCTAGTCAAACTCGAGCCAAAATCATTGTGTGGTGTAGAACTCTACAATGGCATCCTAATGAGATACGTCAGCACCTCTACAGCTTATCTTGGAAACGACAAGGATGGAATAGACTTTGATATTGCTTATTATCGAAGCAAGGACCCCTCAGTTCCTAGAATGTTTGAGGACATACTTGAGGAGATTGAACAGATGGCATTGTATAAGTACGGAGGCACACCCCATTGGGGGAAGAATCGAAATGTAGCCTTTGAAGGTGCGATCAAGAAATACAAAGGCAGACAAAAGTTTATAGATGTGAAGCAGAGATATGATCCTTTGAGTTTGTTTTCAAACGAATGGACCGACCAAATTTTGGGGTTGAAAGAAGGGTTGAGTATAAATAAAGAAGGGTGTGCAATTGAAGGGCTGTGTATATGTTCAGAGGATAGTCATTGTGCTCCTAACAAGGGGTACTATTGTCAGCCAGGGAGAGTTTATAAAGAAGCCAATGTTTGTAGGAAAGTGAAATCAACTCGAGACGCTTAATAAAATGTAAGATGTTACATCCAAACCAGTAGACAACAGGAAAATCAGTTTTGTGTGCAGAAGTCGTGTGTCCGAATTATAGTACTCTATAGATGTTATATGTACAATGGTTAATTAATTTCCTTTACATGAATCCGTGTACCATTGTTTCCATGATATATTGATATGATTTATTATATTTACATGTAAAGGGTAGCCCAATTTTCGGCCGACATAAAAGTAACATAAACTAACTAGCCCTATTGAGTCTACATATAAGAATTCGACATAAAATTGCTTATTTTACTTGATTGGTGGTATGTACTCCGTGAGGATCAACTCAACGGAAAACCTTGGTTGATGGTTAATTAGAGATCATCCGTGGGACCACACACAAGTCTTGCTCACTGTTGTCACAGAATATTATGGACTATGGAGTACAATACTAGTACTAATCACTAATTTAGAAGTAATTCAGGAAAGTAAACCCCTGTAATTAGTTAACACTTCTCTTCCATTAATCCATAAATTCATAAACCATGTACCAAAAGAAAGCATAAAAAAATTGCATAAAATGCGGAATACATGAAAGAAGTAAACTTTATTTTATTTAAGTTTCCATATATTACTACCTTATAAACTTATTATATAATACTCAATATACAGCCATACTAGTTCGTGTATTTCAATTTACATACGATATTCACATAATTAAGTGCATGAAATGAAAATCCCTAATTATATACTCCAAAGGACCAAAATGTTTTTTTTTTTTTTTTTCATGTAAGGGCAAAACAGGGAAAAAGAAAAACAAAGTTGAAATACTCACAGAATAAGTTAGTTCAAAGGACATGGAATTCTTGAAGACGTTTCTCCAAATCAGCTATTCGGGTAACCCAATCACTCTTTATGGTAATGGTTCGGACCTTCTCAAATTCAATCCTTTTTACGCCTTTTATATTATTATTATTATTGCTGTTAGTCTTTCCTTTGAATTCATTTGACCGTTTCTTGTTGTTCTGCTTCTTAGTGTTGGCTTTTTTGGCGCTTGCTTTCTGCAATGCCCGCAGTATATCCGACCCGCTTAACTCATTGGGCTGGGCTTTCTTGCTTGGGTTTGGGTTGGATTCGAGGGCACTGAGTACGACTTGGCCCAGCCCATTTGTGTTTTCGGAAGAGGCGAAAGCGGTGATGAGGGGCGGATGTGGGTTTTTGCGGCGTAATTGGAAAGAAGAAAAGGTGGTTGTGGTTGTGGTTGTAGTGGTGATGAATGGTGTTGGAAGTTTGTGGAAGGGTTTGCAGGAAATTAAAGGCGAGAGGAAGGATTGTGTGGTGAAAGTGGTAACCCACATTGTTGTCTATTTTTTCTGGTTTGTGGTCTTTAGTTGGCGCTTATAAACTCGGTGAGGAAAATTGAGTGGTGTTGCATCACGAGTAGAATTAATAATATCCGGTAAATCATTATTATATGTATAAACAAAAATTAAAAAAAATTATTACCACACTATCCTTTGAGGTGTACATAAAAAGATTGATCTTATAACCAGTAAACAGGCCCTAAAGTCCATATTACCTAATATTGCATTATAACTAGTTAACAACTACTTAAATACCATGTTTAGGTTGGTCAATGGGATTATTTAGGCCATATCTCAACTGAAACGACAATAGACTATGTAATTCTATGAATTTTTGGTGATTCTATCATTCCTGGCTTGACATTATAGGTTACCGGCGATGGCATACTCATATTGATTATCAAATTTACACTAGGCAATAAAGTAATAACAATAATGTCATATAAATAAGCAACAACATAAAGAAAATGAGCTGCAAATTATAGAGTTAATACGGCACACCCTAAGGAAATGTCCATTTCTTCGTGTCAAAGCTTTTCATAAAGTAAATGCCTACAATTTTTGCAATACACACAGAAACTACAAAGTAATGCACTGAAACAACATACCAATACAACCAACTATAAATATTTAGATTATATATGTAAACATAAAGACCGATTAAATTAATCATACATATATTATATATATGACGTGACTATAGCATAAAATGTGTGAGAGCAGAGTTGCCATCAAGTCCTTTGCTGAGGAAATATGCAGTATAATCTTTCACAGTGGTCTCACGATACTTTGGAGGATTTGAATCCGACAGTAATCCTTCAATAGGTCCAATCCTTCTAGGTGTCTCCTGAAAAAATGTGGTGAAGAAGGACGCCACTGATATCCTAGGACCTCTATGACTAGCAAGTACTCTGTGCTCCGCGCTTTTAAACTTGTCGTTTGTTATTAACTGAAACATACACATAAAGATAAATATATGACAATATCAACAAATATGACACGGAGGAAGTAGATACTGCTTAGTGCTTACCTGTAAGAGATCTCCAATGTTAACAACAAAAGCACCAGGGGTAGGAGGAACGTCAACCCAATGGTTTTGGTGAAGAACCTGGAGGCCACCAATGTGGTCTTGCAATAGTATGGTTAAGAAGACGTTATCGGCATGCTTAGAGGTTCCCAGTGTTAATTCTGGTTGTGGGCAAGCCGGATAATAATGACCTGTTATATTTAGCCCTTCACTACAACCTATTTCGTTCAAGTGGTTTGCTTGTAACCCAAGTGCCTCTGATAATAGCTCTAATATCATTTTCCCGACTTTCATCACTTGCTTTGAATATTCAACTAGTATCTCCCTGCACGCCCATCATCAAATTGTATAAACTGATCGATGTTAGTATATACGCCACTTGATAAAAAATACTTTCTCAAAAGATATTATTGATCAAATTATTGTTATAGATCAGAGTACTTGGTATTAGAATTGATTTATTATTTTTTTTTTTTTAAGTTGGATTATAATGTCATAACATTAGGCCCAAAATAGGCCAGTAAGCCACGGTTGAAACAAGGTAGGCCAGAAGTGATCCATGCAACCACGTTAAGCCACTAAGACCATGTCCACTTATTAGGGATATTTATGTAAATGTAAATATCCATTAGAGATATTATTAGATATACACATTGTAAACACGGCCATCATGTTTCCACCGATGAACAGCTAGCCGATATTTTTACAAAAGCCTTAGGTAAAAGTAAATTTTTGTATTTACTCTGCAAGTTGAGAATTTGTGATCTCTGTGCTCCAACTTGAGGGGTATTAAGAAAATTTATGTAAATATATTCATTAATTAGAGATGTTATTAGATATATATTTAAGCTATTGTAGGCTTTTGTTAGCCGTGTTTACAATGTGGGTTAAGCCCATCTTAGGCTTGTATAAATATGCTCCTTTGGATGAAATACAGAGGCAAGGATCGGAAAATCAATGTTATCTAAACTTGTCACGACTAGCTATTTTTAGTACTTCACATATATTATTACACCTTTCGTCTTGCATGTTACATATGAAATATAATATACATAATAAAAATACTAAAAAAATAAATGTAGAATTGACACAAATGGAAAGAGTACCTGCAAGGGGGAGGCAGTTCATCAGGTAGAGGAGTAGGAGTCATCATAACACCAAAAGTATCTCTCCAATTAGCAGCAGGCGCACTAAACAAATCAAAATTACTATTATGAGTAAACCTTTTATTTCCATAATCTCTTGAATAATACTCTTTCTTAACCTCATCTTCTAGCTCAAAAAACCCTTTTACACCCTTCAACACCTCTTCCAAAACATTTTTTGGAATCCCATGATTGATCACTTGGAAAAATCCCCATGTACTTGATGCTTCTTCAATCTTCTTCACCACATCCTTCCTTGTATTATCATCCTTTTCGATCGCGTTAAGATCAATGATTGGGAAAGTAAGACTAGGATTAGGATGAGGTGGATTAGCAGTGACATTAGGAGGGTGAATGAAGAAAGAAGGGATGGTAGAAACACCAGCATCTACTAGGCCCTTCACCCCTAATTTTGTTTCTTCAAATGCTCTTTTTTCTACTTCTAGCTCACTATCCTTTCTAACCATTTTTGCCTTCTATTTGGTATATGCCTCACTAAAAATTAAACTAAGCTAAAATTTGAAGAAAATTAAATTTGTGACAATGTGTATGCTTGCTTAGTTATAGCATTGTCATGGTCGAGGGTAAAATAAAACATATATATAGTTATATAAAGTAACAAATATAAATATAATTTAGATGATGTAAATATGTAATGCTAATAAGATATAATTGATAATTTCAACCGTTGTTGACCAGTTGGAACATTTGGTGTTTGGTTTTTTTTTAGTGCGTCTTATCTAATTTTCTTGGACTCCAAGTCTCTAAGGATTAGCATCGCGATAAAATATGCACGTATGTGTTTGAAACTTGGAACTACATGCGTTAAATATCCTTAGTGCATCGTCAATATATTTATGTATGTCATTGCTTTCGTCACTTGACATGGACCACATGTTCTTCAACTTTTTTAGCTATGGGGCTCCAAGGTGGAGAGGGCTGCCAAATGGCATGCGTATGACTTTGGGTGGCAGTTAAGGGTGTCAATCCGGTGTAAGTTTGAGTTGATCCAATCAGGTTCGTGTTATTTCAATTCAAGTTAACTCCAATTATTTCTTCTGTTTGGTTCAATCAAATTCAGTTCAAGCCATTTCGGGAGTAAGTCAAATACAGTTTGTTCTAAGTTGGGGAACAATTCAACTCAGTCTCGGACCATCTTGGTCTGACCAACTTCAGTTCAATCTCAAATGGATCAAGTAAAACCAACTTAATTAGAAACATGCCGCGTTCTTTTTTCGGGTTAATGTCGGGCTATTTTAGATTCTCGTGAACATTTTTGTCACTTAAAATGAAATCTAAAAATTATGTGATAAACATCATTGTGATATTTTAAGATATATTTTAGGTCTATCACAATAAACAAATTAAGAAAATAGGTGGGGTTTGATGTAATTGTACTTCAAAATAAACGTTTAATTAATACTTTGTAAGGAGTATATTTGAAATTTTTCATGGCTGTTCACATCGATTCTAATGTACAATGTGTTAAGTTAGTTAATTTTAAAATCAACTTATTAAGTTATAAATTAAAACAAGAGAAAGTAGAAATTTATTTTTACATATCATTGGGTTTTGAATCATTTTAATTCACTTTCAATTCAGTTCAGGATAAGACAAGTCAATTGATCAAACGGGTTGCTTGATGTTCAGTTTGGTTTGATCTTTTTTCGGGTTTTGTATAAATCAATTTCAGTTTAAGCTGTTTTCAATTTAGATTCAATTTACTTCAATTCACTGTTCTAAAAGTCAATAACAATTTAGGTTACTTTTAGGACAAGCCATTTTCAAGTTACAAATCACTTTCAGTTCAAGTTGTTTTGGTTTCGATCAAGGATAGTTTAGTTAATGCAACGGGTTGTAACCCAAACTGACACCCCTAGTGGTAGTACAAATTCAGCCCAATCCCTTTTTTTTCCCTTCTGGTGTGTTAAGGAGTCATGATCGGTAATAGGTGAGATGAGATCGATCTCAAAACCCAATAGCAAATTCAGAAATTAAATATAACGGGGTCACTTATTAGAAACTTATCCAATTTAGTAAGATTGATGTAAGAGTATAAGACGGAGTCACTACTTACTATCAAATGGGGTCATTTTTTCACTACAATTAACACATTTATCTGTATTTATACATAAAAATTAGGATTAATATCACATAATTTTTCCCCAAGTGGGATAAAGTGACCCCTCAACTCACTACTTGCATGCATATGCCACTCACTTAAAAACTACTAAAATCAGGAAGGACACTATAACCAACCGAGTTATTCGCCTCATTCTCAACGTGAGCCGGATTGAACATAAATATATAAATAGTGGTCTCGCCTTGCCCAATATCAATTTATATAAATTCCCCTCCAAACAAATAAATAAATATATATAGAGAGAGAGGTGTTATACATCAATAATATTGACTACAACTAAGTTTGGCATGAGTGGCTAAGGAAAAGGTCTTAGGTTCAAGTTTTAGCTTGAGAATGGAAAAATTCACAAGTGGCTGGAAGAGATATTATCCATTGAGATACCCATACAAATTGTCACGTGAGATCATTCCACTGGCCAAAAGGCCTGGTGAGCGAATTAATAGAGATCATATGATTAAACTTTGAACCTACTGAATTTTCCTATGTACCGTATAGTAAGGAAATTATGTGGCAGGAATGGTGAAATGAAGTGTGTGTGATTTGGCAGCACGTTATTATGAGCATCCATTGAAGATCGAGATGAAGAAGATTCATTCACACAGAAGGTGAGACAGTACATGAAAAAGTATACATGCAGCGTGTACTGTAGACCGTTAGATTATTCATACATAAAGACAGAATGAAGTTTAATTTGATATATATGATGTGAATTATAGCATAAAATGCGGAAGAGCAGAATTGCCATTCAAGTCCTTTGTTGAGGAAGTGTTCAGTATACTCTTTCACTGTGGTCTCACGATACTTGGGAGGATTAGAATCTGACAATATTTCTTTGATGGGTCCAAACTTTCTAGATGGCTCCTTAGCAAATGTGGTGAAGAAGGATCCCACTGATATCCTTGGACCTTTATGACTAGTAAGTACGTACTCTATGTTCCACGCTCTTAAACTTATCGTTTGTTATCAACTGAAACATACAAGTACATAATAAGATTTCATACAAATGATAAAATATTCATGTTACCAAATAAATATAGCAAGAGGGCGGAGGGAGAAGATATTATCATATTAGTTACCTGTAAAAGGTCTCCGATGCTAATGATAAAAGCTCCGGGAACGGGAGGAACATCAACCCAACCCAATGATTTTGGTGTAAAACTTGGAGGCCACCAATTTGGTCTTGCAACAATATAGTTAAGAAGACGTTATCGGCATGCTTAGAGGTTCCCAAGGTTAATTCTGGTTGTGGACAAGCCGGATAATAATGACCTATTACATTTAGCCCTTCACTACAACCTATTTCATTCAAATGGTTTGCTTGTAACCCAAGAGCCTCTGATAATAGCTCAAACATCATTTTTCCAACCTTCATCACTTGCCTTGAATACTCAACTAGTATCTCCCTACATGTCCAAAACAAAATGATGTATATTTATGGATTATTAAAGAAAAATACCTACGTACATAAGAAAAAAAAAATCTACAGAAATGACTATTGCAAGAGTAGAAAAATTGATACTTTTCATCCTTTTCGATGGCGCTAAGATCAATGAGTGGGAAAGTAAGGCTAGGATTAGGATGAGGTGGATTAGCAGTGACATTAGGAGGGTGAATGAAGAAAGAAGGAATGGTAGAAATAACAGCGTCTACTAGTCCCTTCACTCCTAATTTTGTTTCTTCAAATGCTCTTTTTTCTGCTTCTACTTCACTACTCTTATTAGCCATTACTTTGCTCACAAATTAGTTAGTATATTATTAACTTAAAATTTAAATAAAGTTATTAATTTATTAGCCAAGAGGCTTAGAGCAGTGGTATGAACTTAGGTAGGATATATTGAAACGTATATATAGTGAAAATTAGATGTACGGATAATTTTAAAAAATGGGTGACAGTTGACTAACAAAAGTTGTTGCCTCGTTGGATTTTTTGTGTGCGTCGTTGATTTGATTTCTTGGACTCCAAGGAGTAACATCAAAATCAAACAATACGAATGTTTTTAGGTAGTACCTTTATGTCATCTTCTCCTTGACTTATTTTTACTTATTTTTAATAAAAATAAGTTCAGTTCAGCAAAAATCAACTTAATATATTGTTAATGATTTCAACAAAAATAAGTTCAGTTCAGCAAAAAAAAAAGTTCAGATAAGTAAAAATAAGTACAGTTCAGCAAAACTAAGTTTAGTTCAGCAAAAATAAGTTCAGATCATTAAAAATAAGTTCAGATCAGCAAAAATAAGTTGAGGAGAAAAGGGCCTTAGTTGTCTTGTGTTCTAGCTAAGAAGGAGAGGGGTGCTAATCAAAACGGTGGATTCAATCCCGCATGAGTCATGAGCCACGGTTCCCCATGCATGACTACATGGATCCCCGTGTCAAAAATATCATATTCTCCCTCATTAGTGGATAGATGGTGGATCTTGCATGGTGCGGACTACGGAAATTTACCGCCTACATTGCTCCAATTTAATTCAACATAACCAGACATGGTGGTAGGATCGGATCGGCCTGCGCCCTGGGTATTGTATCACGATCCGTACATCCTACATTTGTTTTAAATAAAATTATGTCATTATTAAATTGGAAATATGGATGTGACAATTATTTCAAGTTAATTAATGTCTCATCATGTGTTGGCCTCAATTATCAATTTAGAATTTTTGTTCGAGTTAATCTCATATGGTATCAGCACTAACATGAAAGTAAGGTCATGTATTCAAATCTAATCAACGTACAATAAAATGGTTACTTCGGTAGTATAAACTTAAATTTACGCTAATGTCATTTTGAATTTGATGTTTGGAATGAATATTATAATTGTTAGAGGATCATCTTAACCAAAAGCTTAAGCTAATGGTTGTAGCCTAGGAATAGTTTATATACTCTATCAATAATTACTTATGAAATGAGACAGTTACCGTGCTAATCAGGATCAAATCAATCAATAGGCAATCACAACTCGAGTCGAGTAAGTTTGGCTTAAGTTCGAACAGTTGACTTGAAATATTAACGAGTTTAGTCGAGCAACTCATTACTTAGACTAGACTTATAAGGCTCAAGAGACGTTTGATTTAAATATAACATAATAGTGAAACATGAATTTTGTTAAATATTTTAGCAAATACATTATAACCAATCATAAATTAACAGAAGTGGAATGAAAGATGATAGCAAAATGTCAAAAAATACAAAGCAATTGTAAATTTACTTGAGTAAAATTTCTGCTTAATTTGTTAATACTCGACTTGATTGAGGTTGAACAATGAACGTGCCTTTGACGCCTTAGCTCATGATGTTAATGAGTTGAGTCGAGCAATCTTATACTCGAACTTAAATCGCATCAAATTGCATGGCTAAGCACGAAACATAAAATATTCTTAGATAATGACATGGGTTGGATACGAACTTGCTTGTAACAAATGGACAGTTTTTATGAAACATAAAATATTCATTTATTACAACTAAAAAAAAGAGAGAGTAAATGTTATCTCAAGTGTCATGAGTCATGTAGCTATTTGTGATGGTTAATGACATGGGTCGTGGATTGAGACCCAGCTGCTAAGTACTTTCAATTTAATTACAACCCAAAGCAAGTTATTCGGGTGACTAGTTGTCTACATGGTGTAGCAAAGTTGCTAGTCCTTGAGTACATTTAAATTCTTAGATAGTGATTTTGAAAGATCACATTCTTAAGCGAAAAATGGTGGTGCAATTTAATATTGTTTTATATATGCTATAATAGAAAGGGAAGAATATTAAAGGCATGAAGAAGACTCTGACATTTGATGATCGACCATTATTTAAATTTATAATATTTCATTTCTAAGTTTATTTAGGTTTCGTCTTCAAATTTGATAGAAATATCATAGTTATCATTTATCAAAGGTTTGTAGTTTGAAAAGTTCATGAAAAAAGGACATATAATATTATTTTACAACAAAAACAGAGGTTGAAACCTTCAAAAAAAAAAAAAAAAAAAAAAAAAAAAAAAAAAAAAAAAAAAAAAAGGGTATTGTATCACGATCCGTACATCCTACATTTGTTTTAAATAAAATTATGTCATTATTAAATTGGAAAATGGATGTGACAATTATTTCAAGTTAATTATGTCTCATCATGTGTTGGCCTCAATTATCAATTTAAATTTTTGTTCGAGTTAATCTCATATGGTATCAGCCACTACATGAAAGTAAGGTTCATGTATTCAAATCTAATCAACGTACAATAAAATGGTTACTCGGTAGTATAAACTTAAATTTACGCTAATGTCATTTTGAATTTGATGTTTGGAATGAATATTATAATTGTTAGAGGATCATCTTAACCAAAAGCTTAGCTAATGGTTGTAGCCTAGGAATAGTTTATATACTCTATCAATAATTACTTATGAAATGCAGTTACCGTGCATCAGGATCAAATCAATCAATAGGCAATCACAACTCGAGTCGAGTAAGTTTGGCTTAAGTTCGAACAGTTGACTTGAAATATTAACGAGTTTAGTCGAGCAACTCATTACTTAGACTAGACTTATAAGGCTCAAGAGACGTTTGATTAAATATACATAAATGTGAACATGAATTTTGTTAAATATTTTAGCAAATACATTATAACCAATCATAAATAACAGAAGTGAATGAAAGATGATAGCAAAATGTCAAAAAATACAAAGCAATTGTAAATTTACTTGAGTAAAATTTCTGCTTAATTTGTTAATACTCGACTTGATTGAGGTTGAACAATGAACGTGCCTTTGACGCCTTAGCTCATGATGTTAATGAGTTGATCGAGCAATCTTAACTCGACTTAAATCGCCAAATTGCAGGCTAAGCACGAAACATAAAATATTCTTAGATAATGACATGGGTTGGATACGAACTTGCTTGTACAAATGGACGTTTTTATGAAACATAAAATATTCATTTATACAACTAAAAAAAAGAGAGAGTAAATGTTATCTCAAGTGTCATGAGTCATGTAGCTATTTGTGATGGTTAATGACATGGGTCGTGGATTGAGACCCAGCTGCTAAGTACTTTCAATTTAATTACAACCCAAAGCAAGTTATTCGGGTGACTAGTTGTCTACATGGTGTAGCAAAGTTGCTAGTCCTTGAGTACATTTAAATTCTTAGATAGTGATTTTGAAAGATCACATTCTTAAGCGAAAAATGGTGGTGCAATTTATATTTGTTTTATATGCTATAATAGAAAGGGAAGAATATTAAGAGGCATGAAGAAGACTCTGACTTGATGATCGACCATTATTTAAATTTAATATTTCATTTCTAAGTTTATTTAGGTTTCGTCTTCAAATTGATAGAAATATCATAGTTACACATTTATCAAAGGTTTGTATTGAAAGTTCATGAAAAAGGACATATATATTATTTTACAACAAAAACAGAGGTTAAACCTTC